>JACBAD010002041.1:0-104042 GCA_014281905.1 Aspergillus hiratsukae
CCCCTGTTCCGACGACTCCCCCCTCAGCTCGTCCGAGACGGGACAAGTCGCAGACTCGTGGTCGATATCCCTCGTCGACTGCCGCCGCTTTGGCCCTACAGCAAGGAGATGGGTACAAGCCGCGCGAGGAGCGGGGTTGGGAGGAGTTCCACCCGGACCTGGATATTGATGCCAAAATTGCAGTCTTCAACGCGGAGGAGGTAGATCGTCCGGCTCCGTCGACGCCCATTACAGAGATACTGCAGTTGAACGGTATCGACATCAACGGGAGCAAGGATCCCTTAGCGGAGCTTATCAAGCTGCACACCAGTGGCGCGTCTCCTTCACCTATCAAGCGCAAGCCAGGTCGTCCTCCTCGTCGTCCTGAGGCTATTCTGAATGCCCTCGGTATCACTCCTCAGCAGAAAGCTGTGCCGCCACCGGGTCCGAACCCCCGCGAGAGGCTCACTCTCCCAAAGCCTTCGTTTCGGTTGCGGGATCCGTTCATCTTCTATGATAAGCCAGGGGTGGGCCAGCAGAACTACGTGGACCGGACGATGGCGAGCGTGGGCTACCAAGAAAGCGATCTTTTCGTCCGTCATGAGCGGCAGATGATCCGCATGACTGAGGGAGCGCAAGAGGATGATCTGGATATTATCAACCCGCCCGCCACCGACGGAGAAGTCAATGCATCGGTTGGCAGAGTTGAATATGACATGGATGAGCAAGACGAGAAATGGCTGGAAGACTACAATGCGAAGCGAAGGGAAGAGCAGTTGGAGCCTATCAAACCGGCTGTCTTCGAAATTACCATGACGAAAATCGAAAAGGAGTGGCATACTCTAGAAAAGCGTATACCGAAGCCGAACCCGAAACCTCCACAGACACAACGACCGCGGTCAAGCTCCGCCGCAGCCGTGAATGGAGAAACGACTGCTCCGGGCGAGGAACAAGACAGTAAATGCGCTATCTGTGACGATGGCGATTGCGAAAACTCCAACGCCATTGTGTTCTGTGATGGTTGTGATCTCGCGGTGCATCAAGAGTGTTACGGTGTTCCCTTCATTCCCGAGGGGCAGTGGCTGTGTCGGAAGTGCCAGCTGATCGGACGGGGTTCCGTCAACTGTATCTTCTGCCCGAACACAGAGGGCGCTTTCAAGCAGACTACGAGCTCCAAGTGGTCTCATCTACTCTGTGCCATATGGATCCCGGAGGTCTCTCTTGGCAATCCCTCGCTCATGGAGCCGGTGACTGATGTTGAGAAAGTTCCCCGGAGTCGGTGGAAGCTAACCTGCTACATCTGCAAGCAGCGAATGGGAGCTTCGATTCAGTGCAGCAACAAAAACTGCTATCTTGCCTTCCATCCTACCTGTGCACGGCGGGCTCAGCTTTACCTGAAGATGAAATCAGGCCATGGAGCTCCTGCGATCATGGACTCTCATCTTCTCAAGGCGTTCTGTGATAAGCATGTCCCTGACGATTGGCGCTTGGAGCATGGCACCGACGCTGCTACGGCGGATGCTCTCGAATATTACCGCAACACAATGCAAGGCAGGCAATGGGGTGATAGTCAAGCGGCCGCTCTGTCGCTGGAGCCATCTCATCCTTTGGGAGCCGATCCCGGCGAACTCGATGGACAAAGGACACATACCCCGCGCATCACGCTTACTGTTGGTGGAAACAAAAGGAAGCGCATTGGTCCGCCAAAGACGATATGGAAGCTCCCGTCTGGTGCTCCGGTTATTCCTCAGGTTGTGCTTAATTCGGTAGTGGCGTCCCTTCAACGCTTTGGCGTTCGGCAGAGGAAGCAGTACGCCGAAGATGCCTGCAAGTACTGGACACTTAAACGCGAAGCCAGGCGAGGGGCAGCTCTTCTGAAACGACTGCAGCTGTCGTTAGAGACTTTCTCGTCGATGGAGATGACACGAAGGGATTATGTCGCCATGGGAGTCAGTGGTGGCAAGCGACTGCAGAGACGCATCGAATTCGGTGAAAGATTGTCTTACGACCTGGATCGGCTCAGGATGCTGTGCGATGAAGTAAAGAAACGCGAGCGGGAAAAGCTCAAAGATGCGGAACTCCTAAAATCCATCGTGGATACCGTATACTTTCCTATCTACCCTCTGCTCTGGCCTATCTTTGACAAAGCTCAAGGGTGAGTAATCTATCCCTGGTCATCGAAGGGTTAAATTTCCTCGCTAATGGCATCTTAGGCTTGACGGAAAAGGCGTTTTCAAAGAAGGCCTGCTTTCTCTACGCACAAAACTTCAGCAGCGGTACTACCCGTCGGTTGCAGCCTTCTCGGCCGACCTAGCTTCCATATTCACGTCGGAAATCGGGGTTCAACCTGCCGGGGACACTGCTGAGTTACAGATGCAGATCAGCGGGCGCGCTCCTGAGCTTCCTCTTGAACAGCGTGAGAAGAGAAAATTGGCGAAGCGCATTATCAAAGCTATCCAGCCCGCTCTCGAGGATGCGATCAAGAAAGAAAGCGAGCTCAACCGCAAGCCCTTCGAGAAGGAACTAAAAGAGCTGGATCTTATGTTCGAGAACAGCGTCCTCTCCCGAAGAGGGTCGGTGGAAGAAGGATCTGCAGAGCCGGCTGAAGGCGGGGCGCATATCGAAAATCAAGCTTCTAATGAAGCTATTCAACAGAAAGTCGCCGGTAAAGAAGAAATTACTGCCAAAGTCGAACCTCGAGAGGAATCGTCCTCCTCAGCCGTACCTGAGAGAGCAGAGGATACTCTCATGCCTGACGCTGGGAGTGAGCAGTCTGCCCCAGATGCTCAAGTACAGGATACTCCCATGACGGATTCCGCTGAACTTACCACTCCGGCTGTGACCGAACCGGCAAATCAGGGTGCTCCTGTAGCACCGGCAACAGTCCCCACCAGTGCTGAAGCGCAGCATGAAGCTGAGCCAAGCAAGGAGGAACTTAATAGCCCGCCACTACTCGCACAGCAGTCCCAGAAAGGGCTCCTTACACCTCCACCAAGCTTCCAGGGTGATTCGCAGCATCCCTTGTCGCAGGGTGGTATTCTATGGTACATGCAACCGTTCGATCCCGTCGGAACGACTATCCACGAAGAACGCTGGACCGGCCGCGATGTCATGCGGGGGATGAGTGAGGAGCTTAGTGAGCTGGACGAGGACGAATTGAAAGACTTGGTAGACGATGAGATGGAGGGGGAATCGGCGCCGACTGATACAGCAGCTACGGCGTCGGACCCTCCAACCAGTGAGACGGCTGTGAAAGTCCATCAAACTCGGAGACGATGGCGTGGATTCAAGTGATTCTTCGACGTATTTGCGAGCATGGTTTTAAGCGACCTTGCCTCCTTCTCTGCGTTTCTGTTTTGAATCCTTCTCTATTCCCCTTGCGAGTTTTATTCCAACCTTTAGAGATGGGAGTAACGGCGTGTTATGAGTGTTGTAACCGTGTAGATGAGGCATTGATTTGCGTATTGTGCTCTTTGCTCAGAATGAGAATTAATTGATTGTGGATGAATTAACCCTGAGTTTACTACAAAAAAGTTATTTCTCCCGTCTGTAGATAGTAGAATCTGTCTCAGTTTTTACTAATCATTTTGTCGACGGTACTCGTTAACAGGTACAGGTCGTTGCTGCAGGCAAATACCAGGAGTGCTAAGGCTTGGCGCCCTCCACACGAGAATCGCGCTCGGTCTGGAATTGTTCGCCTCGCTTTTTCCTCCCCATCCCTCCCCCTTCCTTTCCATCCTCATCGCCATCTCCCTTCATCTCCCATCTCTTTTCCCTCCTTCTTTTTCTACTTCTCCTTCTACGGGAATACGATAACTTCTTGTTTTCGGCATTCCTAACGCAGGCTAGTC
Organism: Aspergillus hiratsukae; assembly: GCA_014281905.1. Lineage (NCBI taxonomy): Eukaryota > Fungi > Ascomycota > Eurotiomycetes > Eurotiales > Aspergillaceae > Aspergillus > Aspergillus hiratsukae. Next base: position 3,831 of record JACBAD010002041.1, read on the forward strand.
TAATCCGCGACTGTTGGTGGTTGGATTTTTCTGCTTCCCTTTTTTTACCCTTCATTCAACCGCAGCCTGTTGCAGGACGTGCATTTCGCGCCCTCTTTCGAGTAACAAGCTTCGTTCACCTTTCTACTTCCCTTATCACCTATCCACTTTCTTCGTTTCATCCTCTATTTCAAAATCGACATTATGTCTGCTGAATACGATAACGAGAACGGTCGCTACGACGGTATGTGTTTGCCTAAGACACCCCGATCGACAGCAGTCATGGTCGTTACAAAGCGGTCGCAGTACTAATTTGTCTTGCTTCTCTCAACTTCAGACGAGCCTCGCTTCGCTCGCGACCGCAGCGCTTCTCCTCGCGATGAGCCTCGGGGCGATCGTGCTCGCAGCCGCTCGCCCAATGGACGTGCCGATGATCGTGACCGGTATGCTCGCCCTTTCTTAGATTATCACTTCCTCTGTATCACTAAAAACCAGTACGCTGACATCTCTTGTCCAGTGCCCCCATCGATTCCCGCAAGCCCGTCGACGATGATGAAGAAGGTGCCATCAACCCCGGCTCGAACCTTTTCGTCACTGGTATCAACCCTCGTCTGACCGAGTCCGATATCTCCCGTCTGTTCGAGAAGTACGGCGATGTCGAGAACTGCTCGATCATGGTCGACCCTCACACCAAGGAGTCTCGTGGCTTCGGCTTCGTCAAGATGGTCACTGCCGAGCAGGCTGATGCTGCCAAGGAGGGTCTGAATGGTGAAGTTATCGAGGGCCGTACTCTGAGCATTGAGAAGGCTCGTCGTAGCCGCCCCAGAACTCCTACTCCTGGCAAATACTTTGGACCTCCCAAGCGTGGTAAGTTCTCATACTCTGTGGTTCAATGATGCCACTCAACTGCTCACTCGTTCTTTCTCCAGAGTTCGGAGGACGTGGACCTGGTGGCGGCGGCCGCGGCGGCCGTGGTGACCGTTATGATGACAGGCGCGGTGGCGGCTGGCGTCGCGGCGGCGGCGGTGGTGGTGACGACTACCGTTATGGTCGTTACGACTCCTACAGTGAACGTCGTGACTATGGTGGTGGCCGCGAAGGAGGTCGCGAAGGAGGTCGCGAAGGCCGCGAATACCGCGACTATCCTCGTCGTGAATACCGTGACGACTACAGCTACCGTGGTGGTGGTAGTGGTGGCATTGATCGCTACGCCTCCGGTAGTGGTGGTGGCCGTGAAGAGCGGTACAGTCGCGAGCCTCGCCGTGACGATCGTCGTGGCTATTATGACCGTGATGCTAACCCTCCCAGCTACGGCGACGCCCCTCCTGCCCGTGAACCTTACGCTGGCGGCGGCCGCTCTTATGAACCCCGCGGTGGTGAAGACAGGTACAGTGGCCGGTAGGTGAATTGACGACATGGGAAGCCAACACTCGAATCGAGTTATGCAACGTAATTATTCCCCGTGTTAGTCTTTTCCTCTTTTCGCTGGCTTTTCCCCTTGTTCCTATCCTCCTGCCCTTTTCTCTTGTGACGTGCCGTTACTCTTTCGTTTTGATTGAAACGCTTCTATTTCGAGAATTTCCCTACGTCAAGCTCTCGGTTCGACGGCCGACCTAGGGCGTGATGGTTTGTTTTCTTGTCTTCGAAGGAAAAGTCGTCTTCACATTCACATGTCTTTCCGACCAGAACGCCGCCAGTTTTGCGACCGATCTCTCAGCCACTTCAAAACAAAGCAAGAAAGAAAGGCCAGGACAGAACTGTGTCGACGCTCTTCGGTCACAGGCTGAATTTTCATTTGTTCATCGCTTCGATACACCCGGGAAATATGGCGGCAGGGAAAGAGAAACACAAATTTTCACAATAACGTTGTAATTCTTCGGATTATCTCATGGGTCAGCACTGCTACATTTGCAACTCTTCCGGAAACTTGGTCGTTGTCTCGCTAGTCAGCTTTTCGCCTTATTGCGTCTTATACAGCTTTCTCTACGTAACGACTCGATTGTATTCGGCCTGAAACACTTAAACAAACAAAATGGCTTCGGCCCATTCACCCACACAAGAACTCTGTCTTTACGCCTTGTTTGAAACAGACTGACTGAACGGGATCCGGCTTTTCCTCGCCAATTCTGCCACAGCCGCTGTTATTTTGTGCCTGTAGTATCGCCATCCCGAGGACAGCCTTCTGCAAGTGCTCTTGTTGCGCCGGACCGGATCAGCTTAGTTCAGTAATACCCTGGGCGATTCACTATCTACAGGCCTGCTGCCGCATCCTCAAATGTCGATGGCACCGATTGATGACAATCGCCCTAAGGTAAGGATAAACATCAGGGAACAAGAACACTAACGTCAGACACAGTAATTACTCCTATTCAACCACTTGCCTTAATGCAAGTTCTTGGGCACAGCCTTCCTTTCTCATTCTACTTCAGCATCTGCTAGATTTGTGGTGACGGTTCTTTCATCTTGCTCTACTGAGACACTAACAACAGGGTTATTGTTATCATTGCATACAAATCTATGGTGCCTGGTAGTTTTCATCTAATATGAGAAATCTGCTTCTTGCAACATGCTTGTGCATCTGTGGAATAGTCATTGTATGGGTCAAGTCTTGTCAGAGAGCCCGGTCTTCTAATCTCATGATTTGGCGCTGTGTTGGAACCAACTACTATTACAATATACTGTAGACTGTCGTTGTATAAACTTCATTGTCCAGTTGATATTGTTTCACTAACCTGTTCATTTCTTCTTTTCGATACGGAGCATGTGATTTCAAGGTTCCACGCTGAATAACCTCGATATTTATATATCGCAAGCACCCGGACCACATCCATGTGAGAATTACAAAATTATTACTCAGATTCATAGAAGGGAGATTTACATTGTCGCCCCTACGGGCAATATCAAGCTTGAGATTAAGGCTCTCGCTATATCCACAATATGCAGGTAAAAGGCGTGCAACCTTCGTGAAATCTAGCATGCAACATAGATTGAGATCCTTGCCTGTGGTGGGATTTTCTCCCGCGAAGCCGAATAGTCAATCGAGCATTTAATGTCGGCACAGAGTCATCTGTGGCAGAGAGTCCATGTCCCTTCTCATCAGGATCGCAGCTGCTCGGAGTCAAGGGCCCGTTTTATGCTCGCACCCATGCGGACGTGAGCTTGCAGTATCCTTTTCTCGAGGCACAATAGACATGAGGGTAACGGGTCCTCGGTGGAATTCACGGCGCTCGGTAGCGCACCGTCCGAGATCCCAGCTTATTCAGGCGACTTCTTCGTAGTGACCGCACCCCCCTCCACTTCATTGCTCTTCTGAATCAGAAACTCGCCTAGCACGCGTAGTGGATCTGAAGGTCTATCGCAAAGGCGATATTAGTAGTCCGCGTGGAAACCCTTTTGCGCAACGCCCGCGCCGAGCCATTACAGAGCAGAGCAGGCGCATTTGAAACCACTCACTGTTCCTTGACGACCGATTTCATCCCCTCAAGCAGGTACGGCACTATCTTTTCGTTCATGTATACGCGCGCGGGGGCGCCGCCCGGCCGGCCCTGCGCGGCGGGTGTGCTCGACTCCGCTCGCGGGGTGTTTGCTGCGACGGCGTTGCTGGTGGGTGTTGCTCCATTGCCCATGTTGAGTAGATGTGCGGCGCCTGCGCTTGGTCCGGAAATCGGATCAGTGTGTTGGGTTGGATTGTGAAGAGGCGCGGAGGACGTAGAGGGTAGTTCTTTCTTGATTGAGGCGGCGGAGTCGGGTGACTAAGACTAGGAGTCAGAGGGAGGGGTCAGGTAGCAATCTGAGTGTACGACTGATTGAAGGGAAGGAGGAAGGAAGGGATAGGCAAGAGTAGACAGAAAGGTGCAGTGATGTCGATGTCGCAGCTGGACTGGATCGCAGAAAGATCTCCCAGGGCGGAGCTGCGGGCGGAGCTTCTTCAAGCTCTCTATCTCCACTGTGGGGATGGTCATGAGGGGAGGGATTTCTCACAGGAGCGTCCGCCATGGCTACTATTATGTCAAGAGGTGATATATATACAGTCTGCGAGGATAGAAATCATAATTGATGCGCTTACTCTAGGTGCGTACAATTGCGCATTCACCAGCGCTGCTTATCTTACTGCTAGTGCTGCCTGTGCCAGGTGACACGCTGCAAACATATCAAACACGTCCAAAAATCAATTAAAGGCACGTGACTTCGCGTCTTTTCGTGACACGTTTAAGCGCCAGGCGATGGGGATGGCCTTCAGACTTCAATAACAGTTGTGTCAGCGTGTCGTTGGCCATCAAATCAATATTAGTGATGGTATTCGCAGAGAGGCTTTTGAAAATCTCGTCTCGAATGATCATCTCAAAGCTCTCGTGGCAGCATGTCCCTTCTGGACTACTGGGACACCTCGCGCCCTACCGTGAAGCGCAGGAAGACTACTCCTAGAGGTCAAGAAAGTCCCAGACCAGTCGCAGTTCAGAAGGAGGACTCCAGCATCAACGAAAATGAAATCGATAGCTCTGACAGTCCGGTAGACCCGTGGGATGCGCTGTCCTCGGCTCAAGGCGGCGATATCGCGGTCGAGGACGAGAACCCCGTCCCAAATAGTCAGACAGAACTAGAGTCTTCGCTCCCAGATATTTCTACAGATAAACAAGCTATTGAAGAGTATGAGATCTCACATGCAGTAGAACAGGACGACGAGCCTGATCTGCGGCAGAGGCTTCAAGACGGCAAATGGCGGAAGGGAAAGAGCTCAATCTATGTGGATGCGTTCAATCTGGCGCTGGAGACTGTTCTGGACGAAGAAGCCCATCTTTTCAACGAGGCGGAGTTAGAGGTTTTCAAACAATGGAAGGAGCTATCGTATGAGTCCCGATACTTGTGAGTCGAGCCAGCATACTTGTGTCATCGGAAACAAGCTGATTGTGCGTCGTCAGATATGTACGGCTCTTCCTTCGTAAGACATCGGCTTGGCATCGCATCGATCGCTTGGGTTATTACTCCGACATTAGCGATATGTCCCAGGCCGTGGCTGATCTTCGGTCTAGCCGTAAGCTGCCTGTCCCTCTAGTGTCTTCAGATGATGATTCTGAGGATTTGAGTTCCGGCTGTGCGGACCTGGCTCAGTTCAGGTTTGCCGATGACACTGATGAGATAACAACCCTGGAGGAAGCATCCTCTCTGTTATTTCTCGAAGAACTGAAAGTCCTCGCAAAGGATGCAAAGGTTCAAGGCAAGAGTAAGAAGGAGCTGCTTGAAGCTTTTCGTGCGTCCAGCCAGAGGCAAACAGGGCTCAATTGGAACGACAAAGAGCACGACTCACCCCCGGCTGTTAATCGAGATGACCACTATATTCAGAAAATCCTTGAGTATACCGGCGACTGCATCAGACTTGCGCCGGGGCCTTATGCTCTCTTCGAGAGAGTGCACCTGGTCTTTTACAGGTCCACAGAGTGGACGGAGAAATCCCTCACGACTATAATCCTTGCGAAGATGTCCCGCAGAACTTTTCCCGAGTATGTTGTATGTCGCTCTACCTCGATCTTTCCATCCAGAGAGTTCCTGCTTGAATTCGAATCGGCACTTCGGACACAGTATCAAATAGACAATCTTCTCGAGTTCAACGGTACGCCTACTCAGGAAAGGCTGGAGCATGTGAAACGCATCTGTATAGAGGTCTATCCCCGATGGAAAATTCTACTCGAACAGGAACAGCGCAAGGAAGACACTATCTACGAAGCGGGTGAAGGCGCCTACTTACGTCGCTTTTCTCCAGCTTGGGTCTATACCAGGATCATCCATAAAGGCCTTCATCCGCTCGGGCGCTTCAAAGAACACAAACGGGAACACGAAATTCTGTGTGAATTGCTAGGCCAGCGCTTGTTCCACGCTGCCCGCCGTGGCGCATGGTATCAACGAAAAGCACTGTTGGAGGAACACTACATGTGGGCTCTTACACCTTCTGAAGGACGGAGCGAGGACCTCCAGAGGAAACACTGGAAACGAATTGCTCTACGCACATGTGAAGAAGGGCTGGAAGATCCGAACTGCCACCTCATATACCACTATGATCTTCAAAAGCGGATCACCAAGCTGGAAAGGGCTTTGAAAATAGTCAAGCGCGAGCAGCACGACTTTGGTCATGTCATGTTGGCCAAACCAGAAGTACGGACGATTGAGGGTATACGGATCGAACGGGACGACTCACCTGGTCGCGGTCCAGGAAAAAATGAGGACAAGCGAGGACGTGCAACCGTCTGGATTGACGAGAGAGAAGGCGGAAGCGAATGCAGAGTCGAAAGCATGTGTTTGAGCTGGTATAGGGATCATGGCTGGAAGGGCTACCATGCCGAAGGAGGGATAGTCAGAACCTTGGTATGCCTATGCCTCAATCCGTCTACCGCATGATCTCACAGCTAACATACAAATACCACGGAGTAGTTCGGCTACCTTTTCTACGACATCCTATTCACCTACGTCCCCAATGTCTTCCAAACACCCTTTCAAACCTGCCCGCTAGACCTCCACACCGATGCCTTCTACCCCTCCCGCGCATCAGAGATCAATCACCGCCTGGTAGAACTAACTAACGGCGCAGCCGAAAGAATCATCCGCGATATCCACGAGCGCGAATCAGCGAAACAGACCTGCGCCGTCGGCATCGACTGGTCCTTTGAGCTGGACGACTTGGTCGAAATCGTGCAGTGTTTTCGAGGCGAAGCCCTCGCCGCTATTTGCAAGGTCATGGCCCAGGAGTATCAGCAGCGCGGTGGCGGCATACCTGATCTCTTTCTGTGGAGCGTGGAGAAGAAGGAAGTCATGTTTGTGGAGGTCAAGTCTGAGAATGATCGTTTGAGTGATACCCAGCGGTTGTGGATTCATGTGCTTACTGGAGCGGGCGTGAAGGTTGAGCTTTGCAATGCTGTTGCGAAGGAGGTTAGGAGGGTGAGTTGATTTCGCATATACTGGATAGTGTATACCTGTTATACCATATACCCTGCAGGACAGGCATATCACTGGTATCGAGGGACTACTTCGAAGCTACAGTTGAGATAATTGGAATAAATCTTGTTTTGATTTTTGACTATTCGCGACCAGAGGTATCTAGGATCGTTCATGCATTAACACTAGGAGAGTCCTAGTCTATCACCCGCAACCATCTCAGGTTGTCAGAGCGCAATTCCTCATCGACGAAATGTCACAGAACCAACAACCATACCCCAAGACCAGAGAGATGGCGAGCCGCTTAAGCGACGAGGGTGCTGGCAGTGGCGGACTCGTAACGCCAGGTGGGGGGCAGGACACCGACGGACTTGTAGTACCGGGACAGACGGTGGATACGAGACTCGATAAGAATGAGGCGGAACTTGCTGTCCTTGTCCTTGCGGTTGCGCTCAAGGTGCTTGCGGACGGCGACGGCCTACTTCAGTCAGTAAGACGAACCATAACCATAACGCAGGAGGGGAAAAAAATGCAACGCTACCTTCTTGATCAGGAAGTAAAGGTCCTCGGGGAGTTCGGGAGCGAGGCCTGTTTTACGAAAAATCTCTCTGTCAGCCTGTGGATGGACCAAGCAGAGGCATGTAGTAGAGAAAACTTTTGCATTTCTGCGAAAAGATATTCTCACTTCCAGTGATAGAGTCGGAATCGAGGTCTGGGATCTAGCACAGGCGACAGCGGTTTCATGCAGAGGTGTTTCTACGCTCGTGCATCTCATTCTCAGAGCCAACCGCCGTACAATCCTTGTCCTGATCCCCAGCCTTGACATCCTCGTCTAAACTGGTGCGATTGGAGTGGTGATTGACGGTAATATCGTACCACTTGACTTCAAGATACGGAGGATCTTGTTACCTGTTGCAGAATGCGATGTTACTTCACGGTCAACAGGGACAGGACTTGGATAACGTACCAGTGACAACCTTGACCTGGGCAACGCCGTGGCTGTCACGGAGGACAACACCGATCTGGGAAGGGGTAGCACCCTTTCTGGCGAGCTTGCAGATCTGGTCGACGACCTGGTCGGGGGTGGTCTTCAACCAGGCAGGAGCAGAACGGCTGTAGGGAATAGCAGAGGCGCTAATACCCTTTCCCTTGCTGTGCATACGACTGTAGCGAGCTCGTTAGTACGACGTTCGACTGTTCGGGATAGGCGACTACGGTGATGCGTTTCGAGTCGCATCAATCGCAAAGAGCCATGACTTACCCCATCTTGAATTATTGTCGGGGGTGGACTGGTCGGGTGTGTCGACGGAGTTGGACTGGCGATGGATGAAATCGTAAAAAATTGAAGCCGATGTGTAGATGAATGAGATAAAGGACGGGTGGTGGTGGAGTGTGGGTCACGTGCGGGTGGAGTTCGCTTAGCTTTTCTTACTTTTTCTTCGCTTTCAACGTCCTCGTAACATCTTCCCTCCCTCTTCATTATTATTTTTGTGGGAAATACTCGAGCTTCTGATCTTGATGCTGATCAATTGTTCGGTTGCCAGCCTCGTATCTCTGTACAATGACTATCTGACACAACCGCTCTCAGCTAACTTCGCTCAAGGTACGTTCTTGCAATTCCATTCTTCCTCGTGATTTTTCTATGTGATGAGACAACACCTTTTTACTTTATTTCTGGTACCTCTTATGTCAGAAGTAGATCCTTGTGGTCTGCTTCGATGATCTTAATGGACTTCTGACAACGATGCTTCTTCCATTTTTTGAGTCGTCAACGATTTCATCGCATCCTTGCTGACTTGGATTTGATGATAGTCTTTTTTGGACATTGCCTTTACTTGAGTTGACTCGCCCTACCGCGAGCTGTCCAACATCGATTCGCGATTCGCATATGAGATTAGTTGTAGGGAATTGATAAAATTGAAAATTTGCACCCCCGAGGATGACGACGAATCCCACATCTCAAACAGATAATTCGTAGTCAATGATATCCGCTCCTCTGCGGAGAAGGCGATAGGGCTTCTATATATTAAGGTCTAGTGTTTCTGTCTGAGCTTATATGTACGTAGATGGTAACCAGCGGTTATACCTAACAACTCGCCTGCGACGAGCTCAGATGAACCAGCGATGACAAGTTCCATCCCCGACACTGTCAAGCCGGATACAGCTTGCAATTCCTCATTCATCAAGTAGGTCCAAAAAAGCGATGGACGCTGTGTAATCACAGGCGACCTCAACCTGCTGGTAATTGTTGATAATTGGTTTGATTTTGAAGCCGCGTACATCACCCGCGTCCGGGCTTTCACAATTTTGTCACACATAGTAGAATTGGATATTTCTGCGATATGGTATTCACCAGTTGCGGGTAGTTCCTGCCTTCCAGTCAGCCCAAATGATGCCTACGAGGTCGTGAGCTTTCCGGAGATAGGCAGTCAATATCACGGAATGTTTAGTTCCTGCATCCCGCAGCCTGTGGATCCAAAGAAGGTCATTGATCCGCTGCCTCTGGCACTCTGAGCAAGCTGTGTTATGCAAAGTGTACGGCGCCAGAAAGGTTAGTGTTGAGTTGTATTTTCCACCTTGAAGTGATATCATAGGCCATATTCAACAGGGAGAACAGGGGGCGCAGAGAATGGAAGCCGGGTTATTCAATCGCTTGTGGGTTCATTATGAATCCCGACTCCCAACGGTCAACCTGAACTCTCGAGTTTGCTGGTGTACTGCCCGGGTGTGCACAATGAGCTGTATTGTTTGTTCTCGTGTTCTGCGGAAATGAGGAATCACACCGCTATTTGAATAGCAGCGCCTGTGCGGGAGCATGCTGAAGAGTACTGCGAACGAAGACGTCATTTCGAACAAGGCTGCGCTCCTTAGTTAGTGCAGATACCAGGATGCGACATGGAGAGAAGTTTGACTTCTTCAAGTTGCTTGAACCTGCGCGGTGTTCCGAGCTCTTGTCTAGCTGCAAACTCCTGCGGCCTCGCGATGAGTAGGTTTAACACAAAGCTTATTCTGGTTGCCTTCCAAGACTTCTTTGTGTCTGTCGTATACTGGCGGACATATAGGCAGTTTCGAGGCAATCATTGCAAGACATGGGGCCTGATTGAGCTTCTTTCGGACATGTCAATATCAATACCGAATATCAACAGGACAATCGACCAGTTCTCGAGGGCGTCCCAGTCGTCAAGCTCCAAGTGATGAAGCATAGCCAGACACCATCCAGAGCGAGTACGTAAGGATCCTCACCGTGACCGCAACTCCTGAACGTCGACAAACATGAACTTGCCCGCCAATTCGCTCGTATGGCGCGGACGCACAACGATTTCAAATCCAGAGAACAGGCTTTTCTAGAAGTCGGATTGGAGCAGACAAACGACATCACATCATGTGGCCAGGTTCAGGGAACAGTAGAGAATGAAAGGACGCCCCGCGATTCGACCGCTGCAGAAAATGAGGGAGTATGTGTACGAAGCACTGTCAAATCAGGTCTTTATGACAGCATCTGCAGAACGGGTGACGATCAATGCAGGAAGCGCTTTCGGACTGCTGCAGCTGACGTCGGTTAATTAGATTAGACGATATTTCGTGCGGGCTTGACCGCAGTCCCCAGAATATTGACCATCGAGTCCGTCAATGTGATCAGTAGAGTTAAAGATCGATGATGGAGAAGCGTCTGTTGATAACCGTAGATTGGCTTGCGAGGAACCAATTCTCGTCCTGATCACCGCAAGGATCGAGGAAGGAAGGCCGATTGGTTCAATGGCGGGATGGAGTTCGATGTGGCTCGCTTGCGAATCAACCAAGCAGAAGGCAGCATCCAATGGTCATTCACGCACAAAGTCGACAAAACCAAACTTGGCGAGTCTGGATATTGTCTACTTTGTTGATTCAAAGAAAGCTGGGCAGTAGCGAGAAAATTCAATCTTAATGGTCGTTGATATTAGGAGTCAGCTGTAATGTCTCTTCTTTCCACCGAATCGAAACTTAAGCCGCTAAAGCGGATAGTTTGCCTAGACCATGCGGCATGCATGCGATATCTCCCTTAATTGCTCCAGATGATTCCACAAATCACCGCTCATCCCACCAGTTACTTGTAACCCAAGAGCTGATGCCAATGCTCAGCTTTGATCTATAATTATTGTCTCATATCTACGGAGTAATTAGCACCAACTGCAGTAGCGACGAGGTCTGGTCTTTTCCTGCATCTTCCAAGGATTGTGCGACGACTCCAGAACCCAACACACGGCCAATTGATGAGACTTATGCAAGACAGTGGCCAAACTCAATTACAGTCTTTCTGTGCGCCGTTGTGTCATCCTTTGGATGGCAAAATGGCAGGTTCGCCTCGAGGATTGGACCCGCCTAGGCTGCAGTGTAATGCCCCTCCGTGGACAGCGGGATAATAATTCTCGTGCTATGGTAGACTACGTCTCGCAATTAGCCTGATAGTAAGTAGATAGTAGGAGTATGTTTGTTTCTTATCCATGTCGTAGCATGAGGCTGACTATGTCTCTGAATTGTTCCTTTTCTGATATTGCCATTGCCACTGCCCAGATCTCCCGCAGGTGCGGCGTAGCATGCAGTAGTCTAGTCGCTCCATGTTTTATTCACAGAGGTCAGGGATCAATTTTGCTTTGACGTTCTGGATTTGAACTCCAATGATTGTAGATAATCAGAGATTGCAGTCTCCTGCTGCTGCAATTGGTTTTCACTTACGTATACAATCGCCACAAGAGGTACTCTCCTTCCACTACGCAGCAGGTAGAACCTCTTGTAGTACGGAGTACCCAATCATACACTGTGAGACCGGGCTGTATCTTCAATCTTGTAGTCCACTATTTGAAAGAACTTGAGTGGTGACAGACTCGGTGGAAAACAAAACGCGAGTAAAACCTAATCCCAGACAGCAGGGGACGGCACTCCCATAATAGAAAACCTCCACGTGTGTGGCTGACGCCAAAGCAGCACAAGGAGATTGGAAAAAAGCAACCAAATTCTTCACTCAACAAGGAGCGGGTGTTATCCATAGGCTCTGTACTCCATTGTGAGGAGGAGGACGGTAAATCCCCGAGAATAACCATTATCCAGACTCGATTTGAAGGAGTAGTTAACCCTATTTACTGATTTTAGCGTTTAGTTATTCCGTCTGGTTCTGAATATTAGAGTTCAGGCTTCAAACCCCTTTCAGAGTACTATCTGATAACAACTTGATAGATAGTATCAAGCAAATCATGGGCTGGATTGAACTTGTCCGCTGCAAAGGTCACAAACCAGCCATCTTGTGAGCCGGAGACTATCGCGCTTCTCTGAGGCCCGTTCCTCGTAAACTGTAGGGAAACTCATCCCTATCCAGTTAGCCACGCCGCTTTGCCCACGCCGCATGGCTCATCCGCGAAAGCTGCCGATCAATAAGCATATTGTGCCGTGACTGCCGTCAACCAACCACCTGCTTACCTAGGTATGGTGTAGAAACCAGATTCCTGGAATGGGGATAACCGGTGTTTGCGATTCTGCGGTTCGTGGCCTTGTTACAGCCTACTGCGTGCTAGACTACTAGTTATCGATCTGAAACTGATGAGGGTGAGAACTGGGTGCACGTGCGGCTCCAAACCCTTGGCCATCATGGCCAAGATAACTCTGAGACTTGGTCTGGGAATCTCGACGAGGCAGCGGGTCTCTTTAAGTGTCCGAACGCGAAGATCGATGAGAGTGGGAGCCTGAGAGGGTCTGGTCGCAATGACTCCAATGAGGCTTAGAATTGTGGAGATTTGTAATCTGTATGCACATCAATTTCCGTCTGAGGTTGGCGGACTAGGACTAGGTAGAAAGCAGTCAAAGTGCCTGACATCGACATTCGACAGTGCACGACAAGGAACTAAGTATCCATCCTGTTTGTCATACTGTGGAGAACGATACAGAATCACTCCTGGGCAGGATCTAGATCCCGTTTCAAATTTGATGATTACTTTTCTTAAAGGGCGAGTTTTCTCTGAGCCAAGAACTAGTGAGGCTTCTGCACAAACAAGACTTATGACGTCTCAGCTCAAAACTCAACGGGATTGTTTCGGTGTCTAATGACTCTCATACTTATGATGCCTTCGAGAATCAAACTTTCGGTAGGAAGGAAAGTTAAATCTGTGTATGACATCTTTTGCAGTTATGCACCTGGTTCGGACGCCGCAGGTACCAGGGGCAGGGGCAAATGGCAGCAGTAACTGTAAGCACTAAGCAATTGACTGTCTGTATTGCCAGTAGTAGTAAGCGGGAGAGGGAGACAGTCAAAGGCACAAAGCAAGCCCAAGACTAAGAGTCAGGGATCTTCCCCTCTTTTCACAAATTTCCATGCAGAAGTTAGTCCGTTTAGTGGATATTAGCGTCTGGAAGGCCTGCTTCCTTGGGTTTAGCGGACAGAAGATTCCGTCTTGAATGCATGGCTATTCGCCCAATTACCATAGAGGCTTGGATACCCCTGGTAGGCATAAAAGCTCCTAAGGCCGCACTTCTGTAGGTATACGAAGGCTCCAAGGGGCAATACCACAATAATAAGCCAGCAGCACCTGTAAGGTACCAGGAAATTGTCATACCCACCTGGTAATAATTGCATTGATCCTGGACCCTGGGAGACTATGAATTTAATGAATTCCCACAGTGTAATAATGAGTTGGGAAGAAGATTGCCTAGAAAAAGGCGGATGGCCCTGCCTTAAGGTACTTGCGAACCGTCACAATCGAAGCAAGCAATGGTCGGGGCCTACCGAAAGACGGGTAACCTCGTGCGTTTCTTATCCTGAGGAATCTGCCTAATCCTTCGTAGAATCGTAGTACCATGGAACTGAGAGAGGCATGTCCCAGACTTGCCCAACAAAGAAAATGCAGAGAACGCTGATCCGAAGAATCAGATTGTCAGTCAATGTCCATAACAAATCGACCAACAGGTACTATTTGCCTCTCTGCTGACACAATAATAATAGATGGAACATAGGTAACTTACCAAGTTACCAGCTTTGTATCACTTGGTAACTTGAAATCCAATGATATTTCACGACGGACATCCGAATCATTACTTTGTTAGATAGAGAGACTGCGGCAGTTTCTTTCCATCTTCTAGTGAAGTTCATCGCCGTTTATTGCCCCGCCCTGACTGATCCTTTCCTTACTGAGTTACAGCAGTGCACACCCAACCTTAGACTTCTAGTCTTCTACAGTTCTACTACGGTTACAGTCTATCTAAATTATCCTTAGTAAATAATTCTGGCCACCGGTACCGTCCCCGGCCGATTGGAACCCGACAATCGCTGCGCTTCATCATTGGTGCCTTTTTCTTGCATCTCCCTCAGCATGCCCCTGATGCCAAGCTCCAGTCTCACGTTCCTCGAAGGAAACTGGTCGGGCTACCGACTGATGCCAGATCCAATCATCGTCTCATGGTGGGTTAGCGGGACGAGGTACTCGTGCCCTGGGTGAACGGGCCTCCTATCTCCTTACTAGATTTAGAGTCTAGGTATGAGCCTGCATGGATGAGACTAGACTAGCAGTAACGTATTATTTTAGCTACTCGCCCCCAACGATTGATGATCCTGGCTTGTTACCTTAGTATCCTCTGTGGGTTCGGAGAAGTAGTAGAAAAGTTCCAATCCATGTATATCTTACTACCTTGCCCCTCGATCTAGCTTTCTGTCACTTTTCCCCCTCCTCCGCCTCTTGACTGTATACCCCAACTCAGCAACATTCAATTATATTCCTCGCAGTTGTTGCTCGGCTGCGAGCCCTTCGCACGGGGTGTGCAGACCCTTGAGCCTCCAGAACACATCGCAAAATATACTACGACCATTGCATGAACGGGATATGAACCTCGCGCAACCGCAATCGCATTTCGCACAAGTCACACGAACAAGACTGCCAGTATGACGAATCAAACATTGAACGGGCTGTGTCCGGTACCATTTCTTCAGGAATCTCTGTTCCCCTCTACCGGTGGATGTACGCTTTCCCGATGATTGCTGGCTTGCTGTTGTCGACATAGCTGATCGTGTTGGTTTTCGTTGCTAGTCATCGGAGGTCGTTATTGTCAATCTCTGGGCGATCTCTCTTGCTGTCTACCCTGTCCGGTAGCAGCATGGACGTACGGTGAAGGTAAGCTCAACTGCGTTCGAGGTCCAGCGTGTCAGTCTAACCTCTTCTCTTATTTTTCTTCAGGGCTGGGCGATAAAGCGAGCGCTGCGAGTTGGCTCAGTGTCGCCATGTTACCGCTCTGTATCTTCCTGCTTGTGTCGTACGCAGTCCTTCCGGTCAAATTTACGCATCGCCACTACCTCAGCATCTGCTTCACATTGGGCATCTGTTTCATGGAGGTAAGGTGGCGCATTGGAGGGTCCCAGACGTGTTATTAACCGGCATGCAGATTGCGTTCATCATCCCTCTAGGGGCAAAACCGCAGCAATGCTACAACGAGATCACTCCCAACGATATGCATTCTAGTCTCTCCTGCGCTTTCACAGGTGCCCTTCTTCTCTTCGGAGGCTGGATGGTGGTAGTATGGAGTATGTTGGGAACGATTTTGAGCTTGTGTGGATTGACTCGTACTAATGATTGCTAGGCTTTCTCCGTGCGGTAGCCTTCCATCTTCAGGTATGCTGGGAAGTGATCCTGGGCCCGAAATTCAAGATGGGAGCGTTGATCTTCGGTTGGGTCGTCCCTGCGGTAGGCCTCACGGTGATGTTGATCTATACGGGTGTATCTTTTCGATTCGGCACCGTTTGCCATATCAACATCGACCACGCCCTGCAGGACTACTGGATCCCCATCATCGCGTTCGCCATTGCCGCACTGCTGCTCCAACTGGTGACAATGGCGTACTGCATCCACGTCTACGTCAAGTCTCTATTCGACACCGATTCGACCACGAATAGCTCGGGATTGCCTTCCTACAACGCCAGCGTCCGCACCGTGTCCGCTCGTCAAGCATACCGTCGCATCAAAAGAGTCCTCCAACTCCAATGGCGAGGCGTATCTCTAGTGTTGATCATCATCGCGAATGTGATTTTCTTCGCCGTGACCTTCATCAACCTCGACAACGCCCTCAAACCGACCCCGGAGAATATGAAAAAGGCGACTCCATGGATTATATGTTTGGTAGCCAACCAAGGTGACCGGCAGAAATGCGACGCAGAGGCGGCAAAGGTCCGGCCCAACGAAGGACTCCTACTCGCCGTCCTGATCCTCCTGTCGATGGTCGGATTCTGGAACTTCGTCCTCTTTGCACGTCCATCGATATTCCGCGGCTGGGTCGAATTCTTTCAGAACCGCTTCGGCGTGGGCGAGGGCCGTCTCGAGTTCGTTTCGGCCGACGCGCGGGGGCGACTTGGCGATACGCGGTCCTACGAGATGCTCAACAGCACCCTCCCCTCGTTCAAGTCGCCAGAGCCCATGGTCCGATCGCCAAGTCCTGCACGCATGGCAGGTACGAAAAGTCCCGAGAGCGGCCACTACGGGCGAGACGCCAGGTACGTGCGGCCGTCCATGAGCTTCTCCAGCCCGCGGCCGCCCAGCGCATCACAAGGGCGAGACTGGGATCCCAAGGCAACGTTCGCCCCGGCCGTCTATCGCGAAGATGATGATTAGACTGTGTTTTGGTGGTTTAATGTAATGCTATGTCATGTTTTGAGGAGTTCTAAAAATTCTTGTATATTGTTTATGGACGATGCAATGTATACCCTAGCAATGTTACTGGCCCTCTTTCTTTCATCTGTTCGTATCAAATATAATACCATACAGATTACTTCAAAGCGTCAGGATCACTATTACCTGTATTCAAGGATGCCGGAAAGCAACCACCACAAATTCGGCACTGAATCCCACATTCCAGCAACAAAACTAGGCTAACTCTTCTTCTCCTTGTGATAGAAGCATATCACCATCACCTCATCAAGATCATGGCTGTGAAATCTCAAGTCCAACCCCGCGAGTCCGCGACAAATCCACTGCCCCAGTCAACAACCCGAAGTTCAAACCGTGGACTGTAACACTAACAGTAACAGCATGAGACGAACTGACACCGAAATGCTGAAACTCGGCACTTGCACCAGCTACCTTGGCTATCGTACCGCGGTCAAACCAACCACCAATAATTCTGCGAGGCGATCCTTCTAGAAGAATAGAAACTGGATAGACTTTGGCTACGGGGTAAGATGTAAGACTGTAAAACTGTAACTGTAAGACTAGGACAGTTGCCAGACCAGGAGTAACTAAGTAGAGTTTCAGGCTTCGGACCTGGAGTGTACTGGAAACTGTAAACTCACTAACCGCAGACTAAGTTTGTCTATTACTTCGTGAGTTTGAGTTTGAGTTGCTATTGCCATCGTGATGTCAACAAGTCAATCAAATCGAATTTACTAACACCCCGTAAGTGATGCTGTATCCGATAACTGGAACTCGAGTACGGAGGTATCAGGGGTCACAACCCTGAAATCCATGTAGACTAGCTGATGCAACGCACCACACCCAAACAGGGAACAAGACCGTTCCTGCATTAAGGACAGGGATGCATAGATAGTCGGCGAGACTATTAATCAATAATTCACGAGCAATTAATCTAATCTAATCCATGTATGGGGTAGCACTGGTACCTTGTCAAAGAGTCTCCAGAGTAAGGTAAGGTAGTATTGCGTGGAGTGTGCTAAGGCAGAGATGGTAACTACACACGCACTTTTCACTACTCCTACTCCTAAAAAACGCATTCTGTTAGACCGAAAATACTTGCCTCCTCGGATAGTGTTAGACCAGCAGCAGGATCATCACTACCAAGAATCATGAGTAAAGTACCTACCTTAGTCGACCAGTCGGTCCAACTCCCTCCCTCATTCTCTCTCGTGGCGGCCGGCAATGGCACTGGCACTGGGACATGTGAAATCCAAATCCTCCAACAAAACAAGTGTAAGGTGTAACCCTTAGTTGCGTCTCGCATGTACCTGCCCAAGTGCGTATATGTCAGCGTCATCATCAGCATCAGCTCATAAGCTCAAGCCTCACTATGACCGCAACCGCTAGGTGTCAAACTCGCCGATCTACAAGTAGGCAACTAGTAACCCCGCAACACGGATAAGCGGATGCTGGGATCGTTCGTTGACTATGGATCATAAGATGGAACTATGGGTATGGGTATGGATCTCCCTTTCACTACCCCATGGGGTAAACGACTCAAATTTGGGTCTGGTTTCAAGAGTTTGAGTTTCACTGATGTGTTCGTGGATCGGCACCGGTAGGTTTAGGTAGTCTAGTTGATGCTAATGCTATGCCAGGCAAGTCTAGATTAAAGCTTTCTACGGAGTACGACTACCGACCTCGGCAGTGGAGCGCAATCAAGGGACAGTAGATAGGTTTGGGTGGTTCCATGTGATTGTGGCATTCGGGATCGGATCGTATTGGTGCATAGTAGCAGTGTGGATGGAGTCTCGTCTAGACTCGACAGTCCATGGAGTACGGAATACTTGCACATGTCACTACAACATAGAAGATTATCGGACTTCAGCAGCTTAGTCACTCCTTGCTATGATACACAGTTGCAAAGCACAATTGAATTGCCTTCGAGGGATTTTGCGAACGCCGGTCAAGCGATGATCAAATGGAAAGGGAATAGATTTTGAGTTGCAAATTATTTCCGTCAGCACCAAGGGTAATATCACAATCGACAGGTCCTAGCCTTCCGGTCGACTACCAGGCGCTCACATCGAAATTTTCCTGCAAGAAACAGTCAGAATAGAACACATACAAGTGGCCTTTTGCCTAGGACTCACCTCGGAAAAGTAGGTCGTCACCACTGTCCGATCAGAAAACTTTCTGCCCGCAAGCGCTTTCAAAGCATTGGTGGTCGATTCTACCGTGTCAAATTTGACAAAAATCTTGCCCACTCCGGGAGACTGCCTGCTGCCGCCAGAAGGACGTGGGATCTTCAAGTCCAGGACCTTGCCATACTTGGAGCACTCCTCGCGTACATCATCGCAAATTTCTGTAACGGAGTTAGTTTGATAGAAACCGGGTCAACGGAAGACTCACCTTCGTAATCATCATTGTCCAAGAGCTCCTCCGGGGTCACCATGTTCAACAACTGCAACACACGGCTGCTCTCCAAATCCTGCGACGTAGTCTTGGCGAACATTGACATCGCGTTGACTCCCATGTCAAGCCCGGCGGCCTGTGTCATTCCGATACTGGCACGCACAACCTTGAGATGCCGGTCACCCAATTCCATACCGTTGAGACCCTCCACAGCGATAGCAGTCGCAGCGGGATCAGCGTACTCGCAGAAAGCGATACCCTTGGCAAGTCAGTAAAAGCGTTACCCTGCTCGGATAGCACCACTTACCCTTGACTCTTCCGTCGAGCTGTCTTTCACAAGTACAAACGATTTGAGTTCGCCAAACGACTTGAGCAACATGGTCACGGGCTCTTCTGGAATATATTGCGGGATATTGGACACACAAATCTTGTTAGGCGAGTCCGGAACCTCATTCAGTAACACCCCCTCCTGGTATTCTTGATCCGCACTGCCGGTCGGGACAATGTAGTCCTTGGGTCGGCGCACTTCGAGCCCCTTGGGCGCACCGTTGTCAGTTCCACCGACGGCTTCATGCTCCTCCATCGTGATGCCATCAAAAGCAAGAGCAACCGTGGTATCGTTGGGTGTCTTGAACTCTAGAAGTGCAAAAGTATGATCTTCAGATATTTGGGCCGAGATACAAGGGTCCACACTGTGAATGACATTGAGGCCGTTGAGTTGCAAGTTGAAGAAGGACACGAGATGCTCGCTGGAAATGCCGCGCGGCAGGTTGTACACGAACAGACGCTTGGCCTGACGCGAGTTGGAGGGCTTGAGGGCTGAAGTGTCCGCAGATCCACCACCAGGCTGGTTCATAAAAGCTTGAAGGCGGCTGGGATCCATTGGCTGCTGGCGAGGTGCTCCGGGAAGGGGGAACATGCCTAGAAAGTTAGACACAAGTTAGATATTTAAACACACGCCGCGCACTCGTAACTTACCAGACAGCTTGGCTTGTTCAGCAGTGACATTCTCATAACCAGGAGGCTTAATGTCCCACTGCGTCAAACGACGTTTCCTAGTCAGAACAGATGGCACATCTGTCAGATCGGGTGTGGGCTCCCTCTTGCGTGGAGGGCTTGCGGTTCTTTTCCGTTCTTTCCTCTCCCGGTCGCCAGCGCGCTCGCGCTCGGGGTCGCCGCCTCGTTCTCTCCGCGGTTTCTCCTCGAACAAGTCTCTATCCCGGTCACGTCTAGCTGATCTGTCATCAAAATCTCTGCGTCGGCGGTCGCCGCGGTCGCCGCGATCCCGGTCCCATCCGCGGTCGTCTCTCCGGCTGGAGTAGCGGTCCTCTCGTTCTCTGGCGCGGTAGTCGCGACTCGTCGAGTATGAGTCTGCCTCGTATTCACGTCGGGAGCCCCTGGCGCCGAAATGGGGGGACCTCGATCGTCTCCTCTCTCCTCTGTCTCCTCTTTCACCGCGTTCGCCTCCACGTTCGGCTCCGCGTTCACCTCCGCGTTCGCGTCTCTCGTCGCGCTGCAACAGTTGAAGCCTCATTAGCAATTGTTCAGAAGCTTTATCCGAGCGACTGTAGCGACTTACGTAGTGCTCCCTTGAGCGGCCAGGTTCTCCTATCTCACTGTCAGTTACAGTTATACTGTGGGAAATAAAAAGATCTCTCACCTCTCGAAGAAGAGTAGGTATCGCCGTTCATGTTGGACAGCTATCTTATCCTTTCCTGCTCCTTTTTTCCAACGTGGCGAAAAGCAAGTCAACGAAATTATGAGGGTTGACTTTTCAGAGATAAATAATATCAACAGGGCGATCCTGATGATATAAAGAAAATGATCAAAGGGATCTTGGACAAAAGAGTTGCGCTGAGCGTCTGGCTGGAAAACTCTCAGGTCGTGACAATCAAGAGCAACCGCCGGCGTCTAGAATTGAAGCGGTTAGCGCGCGCGGTGTAGACCTACCGCCTGCCTTTTAGGAGGACAGCTCGGCAGAATTTCAAGATAGTTTATCTCCTATCAGTGCCTCTATGTACCTCTGGAGTTGTTCCTATTTCCATATCTCGTCCATTCTTCAACATCATGACGGTTGCAGCCTTCTCAGAATGGCGCAAGTTTCCTATAAGTTTGAGTGAATTATGTATTAACACAACCTTACGCTGTGGCCAGTCCTTTCGGTAGGCATATCTCTCGATCATCAAATGAAAGCGATATTCCTGACTGTTTCGAGCCTCTAGATGGCACAATGTTGCTGAAAGTGATGAATGGCGATGTGTACTTCATGGCCGACTTTTATCCCTAAAACAAGACCCTCAGTATCTCTATTATAGAACCTATCGCTCGCTTACCTCTCCATCGACGACAAACCCTGGAATAAAACCCTCATCCTCTTCCCCACTGCGCGTGGATTCAATTGCCGCTCTAAATGGCTCGAATCGAAAAGTAACGCAGAGCGTATCATCAGACGAACCCCATGACGACGAGACGCTAGACCTTCTGAAGCATTACCTCAATCTGTCCTCAAATCTTACGGACCTCTATACTCAGTGGTCCTCGCAAGACCCGAACTTCAAGAAAAAGGCACCCCAGTTCACAGGGATCAGGATTCTGCGCCAGGATGCATGGGAAGCCCTTGTGTCTTTCATCTGCAGCAGTAACAACAATATCGCGCGCATATCGCAAATGGTCGAGAAGTTATGCGTCAATTATGGTCCCCTGGTGGCCACCGTCGGCGACCGCGCATACCATGACTTCCCTCCTCCCGAGGCTTTGACCGCTGACGACGTCGAGGGTCGCCTGCGAAGTTTAGGGTTTGGTTACCGGGCCAAATATATCCACCAGACAGCTTTGATTGTAGCGAAAGAGAGAGAGCAAGGCTGGCTTGACTCGCTACGAAATCCAGAGTCTCCTGTTCTCGGAATCGAGCCTGCGCCTGGCGGTGAAATGAGACCGGAGGGTAGACAGGGGTACCGCTACGCGCATGAACAGCTGCTAAGGCTACAGGGGGTTGGGCCAAAGGTTGCGGATTGTGTCTGTCTGATGGGGTTGGGGTGGGGAGAGGCGGTGCCGGTAGATACCCATGGTGAGTGACCCTTAACAGGTGTCTGTCGATTACTGATGTTAACTATCTTCTCTAGTCTGGCAGATTGCGCAAAGAGACTACAAGTTCGGCAGAGGCGCTCACAAGTCGCTAACAAAAGCAACCTACGACGCCGTCGGCAACCACTTTCGGAAACTCTGGGGCAAGGAGGCCGGCTGGGCTCACAGTGTTCTGTTCACAGCAGACTTGAGGACATTCTCAGACAGATTAGCTGCTACGTCTGGCAAGATAGATGTCAAGGTTGCTGTGAAGGAAGAGGAGGATAAAGGGTCTGTCAAGGTCAAGACAGAAGTCACGACCTCCGCGGCTTATGCCTTGAAAAGACCTGGGAGCGAAGACGAGTTGGAATCAAAGGATATGGAAGAGGAGACTAAAGAGAACGTGAAGGCCGTCATTCAAGCTTCAAAGACCTCGACAACGAGAAGAATGTCAAAGCGGCTTCGGAACCGCTGACATAGATTCCACAGGAATTATAGCGAAAACACCTGGTATAGACATTCGTAAATTGTTCAATACACTCAGACGATTCCGAGAGTTGGAGATATATCTTCCGACTTGAATGTGCACACTTTCAATTCCCGCCTTACCTATCTTTTCCCAGAGCTCAAAGTCATTCCTGCAAGAGCCACGAAGACAACTATAATACGCCAAAGATGCTCACCCTAGTCACAAACGATCAAGTAATCCAATACTCACCCGCAACACTTTCCAGTTGCCATCTACACCACCAACACTGGAGCATCAAAACAGAAAACCCGCGAGCCGAGCCAAATCACCATCAACAACCTAGCTCCACAAGGCATCTATCCGGGTATCTACAGGCTACAGGCTACAGCACTATGCACGAGTCGCAGCCGACGAACCGCCACCCCGATAAGCATTGAATTCTAATGTGGAGAACTGACATAACACTACCGTAACCGTGCTGCTGTGTAGATCGGCAAACCTGCTCTTGGAAGACTCCGTAGCCACATCCCGGTGCCCAGTGAAGATCATGATGCCCTATCTCCATCGGCATCTACTTATCAGGGAACGAGTCGGCGGGATTTTCGGGCCTGCGTGGGTCGGATGGATCTGTTGATCTACTGACTTAAACGCCAGGATGGTCAGTATGACGTTGATTGGGTTGGTTCGTTTTCTCGGTGCACCTCTCTACCTCTCTAGAGAGGTATGTATGACATATATGGGAATGTGGAAGTGAAATCGACAGTCGTCCTCCTGCTTATTTCAGGCTTCCAGCAGTTTGCATTGTTAGTATGCAGTAGTTCTGCGGTATTTTGTTCAATTGAGGCCGGAAGACTTTCAGCAAACAAGAAATGCAAACCGGTTGTGGGGAGAACCACACCAAGCGACAGGCAACTCAGCCGAGTCGAGAAGATTAAAACATGCTCAGATCCCAGTCTACATTTGAAGTCATTACTGAAATTGTTCTGCGGTGCTCAAATGCAAAGAGGAATCTTCAGATCATAATTTCGTTTATTAAATTATTGTATATCGCTATCATATGCGCCAACGCTAATGCTTCCAGTTGCTGATGAGCCTGGCTAGGCGTCAGGCAGGGAAAAAAAGGACAATATATAACAGAACCAGGCAACTGAAACTGATCCGCTGCAAGCTGGTCATTGAAGCCACAACTCCATAAGCGGGGGTGAAGAATCGCGGAAACTCGCACTGATATCACTCGAGTTGTGACATCTTCGGGTCTGTCACATGTGTCGTGTGCAGAATGTTGTGATGTTCATGCGGGACGAACAAGTACGGCAAAAGGCGGTTGGACAGCATATTGGACTCGAATTTGCTCGTGGAGATGCTGCTTCAGCGCCTTCTTGATCAAGGCTGGAGCCATTTTTGCGGGCAGAGAGCCGGGAAGACAAGCGTAGCACTTTGGAGTGCTAAGCCAGAGGCTTCCAAGCCGAACAGAAATCTTCGGGCCGACGGGAGAACGGTCGTGAATGGAACATCGGAATTGAGTGGAATACGATGGTTTAAGAACCCCCGGTCGAGTCGCAAGTTTCATCCCATCCCCACTCCCTGAGCAACTGCTTCACGCGATACTCGGTTGCCCAACCGAGATCAGCTTCTATTCCCCGTAGCAAGCGCAAAACCACCCGCCGTTCGTGAGGCTCAGTGAGACACTGACCACTCACAAACAAAGGCTGCAGAGAGTTAATACGAACGGAGCCATGAGGACGAGCCAACGAGATGCCGACAATCTCGCGGCTATGGAAGCGAATTTCATTCTCAATGGATCGGTACGAGCTTAGTCGGTTTGCAATGGCACCTCGTCTATTGATTAAATCATGAGGCTTGTTGATAAGTAGAAGAATGCGAGCCATGTGATAGTGCTGTATAGCTGACGAGCACATCGGTATGCTGAACCATATTTCGGAGAACGACGCTGCATCCTCATCCTCGGTCGTTCTTCGGTGAGGAACGTTGGATAAGTCGATTCGCGCGCACGGTCGAAAGCTAGTCGGAAGCCTCTTGTACCATGTGTCAAGCTCGGCTTCAAGGCGATGCCAACGCTCCAGGAGAGCTTGTTGTGAAAGGCTCATGTGGCCTGCGGTAACAGCACCAGTGTGTGTCAAATGAGGGGTATCTCCGGCGTTAATGAAATTGACAATTTTGGAAGCTATCCACACGAGGGCATTGGAAACGAGATCCTCCTTCATTTCGTCGCCCTCTTCGGGATACCCGGCTGCGTTAAAATCAGTGGTACGCACAAATCCCATGCTATCGAGCTGAAGACCAGCTTCAGTCCACAATACCACGTCGTCGGTATTCAACCTGGTTTGCGTCTCGTTGATGACTGGATGAGATGGTCATTAGTGTCGTGAACTTGGGGAGGAAGCTGGCACACCGAGCGCGCACTTACAAGCAGCCAGGTAGTCTTGCCTGGCAAAGTTCCAGAATGTAGCCCTCCTGGCTCTCGAAAGCCCTAACTTCCTAGGCGGCTGAAGCGACCCGTCCCCTGGAGAAGGGTGTTGCTCAAATGGCAACATACCAACTTCAGCGACATCCAGCAAGGATTTCACACCACTCAGGTGCCGATTCCAGGCAGTACCAGTCGCATCAAGGAATTCATAGATGGATAATATCGCCGTTGCGGCGAGAACTTCGTCGGAATGGACACCGCTAGATGGTCGATTATGTCTTCTACGCTTGCGAGAATTGTCGTGGTTCTGGCACAGTTCGGCCGCCTGCCACTGACCAAATGCCTCCGGAGTGCTCAAAGGTGGGGGACCTTCGTCAG
Source organism: Aspergillus hiratsukae (assembly GCA_014281905.1). NCBI lineage: Eukaryota > Fungi > Ascomycota > Eurotiomycetes > Eurotiales > Aspergillaceae > Aspergillus > Aspergillus hiratsukae. The sequence goes on from JACBAD010002041.1 coordinate 29,122, forward strand.
GTTGCAGCTCATTCACCAGCAGTTGAATGGCTTTTTCATAGTACTTGGCGCCACACCAAGTCCAATCCATACCTCTACCATCAGGCCAAGTCTCCGTGAAAGCCTGCTTCCCGCTGATGCCACCATAAGGAGCTTTTGCGCCCTTCACGCGACCGAGCTGTTTCGCAGCATATGCACACGCGGCATACTTCAGAAGAGGATTCGTGAGAGCCTTAACCGGAACGAGTGATGCAAAGTAAGTCCCTAAGTCGAAGAGATCCATCCTATATAGTTCCCGTCAGAATATCTATTATCCTACAGAGCGTGGGGGCAACGACATACCACAACCCCGGTGCTTCTGAAAAGTGCCTCAAAAGAAAGACAACCTCGTACTCGGTTTCCACTGGCAGCTCAGACTTGTGTTCGGCATTCGCGGCACTTCGTGACAACACTGATCTGGAGGGAATTGAAGAGATTATCGGCTCCGAGGTCTGCTGGGTACTAGGATCAACGGGTGGTGATAGAGTCTGGGAAGGATTCAAGATGAATTTGATGTCATTGTTCGTGTTGTTGCTGTTGGGGTTGGAGAAAGATGATATTGATATTGGAGGTGATGGTTGAGGTGCCAATGCAGTATGCGGTCTTGTTGAAGATCCAGACGATATTGAAGGGGCTGTAAGATCTGTGATATTGGAATGCGCACCGTGATCCGGTGCCAGAGAACGAGACCCGTTGTCGGTAGCGAGGGGTGAAAAGGGGTACTGATTAGTAGATCCCCCTGTGGACAAATGTTCCAGGCCTCGAATATCCCCGTCGGTAGAGGAAGGCGTCTGTAAACCTTTTTGGTGCGCCCTGGAGGCTAGAACAGCGGCTTCAGATTCCCCCAGAACGGCCTCCAGCTCCTCCGCAGACGGATCGGAATTGTCGACAAAGACCACTAGAGAGCAGCATCCGTATATCAGCTCATCGAATCAAGAGATGCAAGACGCTCGAACAGAAGAAGAGCGCAACGGGAATCATTCGTCCGTACCATCCTTAGGTATATCCAGCCAGACACTGTCTTCATCGAAAGTATTCTTGTAGTTATAAAACCCTTTCAGAGTACCTCGGCCATTCGACGAGTCACCGAGACTCTTGTTCATCGAAGCGTTTTGCTGATGCCGAAAAATAACACCCTCGCTAGGGCGACACTCCCTGCCTCCTTTGCGACATTGGGAACACTGTGGCTTTTGCTCATCACCTAATTCACGGGTTTCAGTCACTTTCCGACACGTGGGATGGTCCTGCGACGAGCGCGAAGGGTGGAAGTTTACATTTCAGTTTTCGAGTTCGGCACGTTAAACTGCGATGAACGACAAATGTCAGTCTCTCAGTCTCTTTCTCTTGATCTTTGCACAGTTAATCTTGTAGTCCAAGCTGGTCCGATACATGCAATATTCGTAAAGTACGAAATCATGTAGGAGTGCAAGGCATAAATGAGCAAGCGCTAATTCCTCCTTCCCATATTACGTACCAGCCTGTGCGGGATCGCATACCGGATGGTAACGATAGCGATTGAGTTGCAGCATCCGAGAAACGAAGCGAGTATGCGATGTAAAGTGTGGACGATGTTGGTGTAAGCTAGGCCGTGGAGAAGAATGAATGTAATAGGGAAAAGTAACTGTCAGAACAGGGATGGCGTTGCGTTTATCGAATCGCAAGAACGATTATGATTAATGAATAATACTTATATATTAAAGTAAGACCGTCTCTTTGAGGACCGGCGAATGATTATGATGACAGCGCGAAGGAGATGAATTTGCGGAAAAGAAGAGAGAATGAGAAGAGAAAGCGGGGTCCAACTTGTGGCCGGGGATCGCACAGGGTACCGAGTCCCCCCAAACTGACCCCAATTCCCCCATGACAGCCTAAGTGACTAAGAGGCTAAATGCCGACCGACCGGAGACTGAGACTGGCCGAGTATCAAGCACTGCCGCGCGGGATCTTTTTTCCGCCTGAGGCTCCTACTCCATTGGGGGGATTCACTTGCCATGGCATCTTCTAATTAATTCCCCCTCTCCCCTTCGCAGTTAACGCGCACTGTCGTCCCTTGATCAAGCAACCGCAGTGAAGGGAAAAAGAAAGGTGCAATGCGAACTGAACAGCTGACGCGGAAAAAACGAAGGGGGTGGAGACCGTGACTGAGTTGATCGCGCTATTTGATCGAGTATAAAAATAGGACATAAGCTGCCCCTCAGAACGACTTCAGGGCAGAGTCGACGGACTTCGCGAAAGGCAGCAAGAGGATGGCAAATGAGAGCTTGGAAGAGAGTTCCTCTTGTGTTCGAAGGCATTCAGTCAAGATGCAGTTAACATTCCAAATGGTCTAAAGAATCAATCATCAGATCTCGACAGGAGAAAACATGAGGTCAATGAGAATTGTCCGGTGGTAGCAATACTGGTTCTATCTAAAAAGAAAAGAAGAGGCTGAGACTCGAATCACAAGCTTTCAAAAAATTTGTCGGTAGTCCTTGTGCTAATCTTTGTGTCATCCATTTCAATGGGAGCCTTGGTTTGGACCACTCGACTACTTGACCAGTTATTATATAGCGTACATTGTAGACACTTCTGTCGAGGAACTCCATCTGGTCAATAGCACCAAGATTGTATATAAAGGGTGTAATCAACCGTTCCCAAAGACAAGGCTACGAACTGATAGAAGAAATAAAGCCCTAGGGAACAAGGAAGAATTCCGTATCATTTCACTACCGCGATCTCGCGCGGGATTTACTATGTCCATCTAGTGAAACATGATAAAACGTGCACAGGGTGACCGGGACAAGCCAATCCCCCAGTAACGAACAAGTCAAAGACTAGAGCTCAGGATGAAATAGCACCAAATAGCATATTGATCTGAATCGATATTCCCCATCCAGCGCAACGTGCCTGGCCTGACCAATGGCAAGCAGAGATGATAGAGGGATCGACAGAAAGGAAGGCAAAAGAAGGCTGGTATGAGATCTGACGAGACCTCGCCAGCGGAGAATTAGAAATCAACATTATCAATAGAGATTGAAGACACATTAGTTAGGGTATAAAGCAACAGAACGCTTCCACGAACGCCGTTCTTAAGGTACCAGACAGAATCAAGAACATGATGTTTTTGAGTCGTTTTCCTGTTCAATTATGGACAAATATCATCGAGTCGGGATCTCACTCATATCACTGGTGCACCTGGGTTCGGTTGCTTGAGCGTGTTGAACAGGTATTCTGGAGGAAGCCGTTGCATGGTCGACGGTCGGTCCGTTCCATATGCTGTAGGGGCGCGCATATAGCCCTGGCGGCGCCGTTGAATCTTATTGAAGATAACCCCGGCAATGACAATCAGGAACACGCAACCAAGAGCGCAGCAGAACGCTACGAGGACCACTATTCCGTTCGAGTGGTGATGGCCTGTGCAAGAGTTAGCATATGTGATTAATGGCCGAGATAAGCCCAATGTGTACTACTGACCACCACTAGTGTAAGGATTCTTGTTCTCGTAGAACATTTGAGTCATACTGCCCGACTGGCCATTCCACTTCGAGGACAGAAGGAATGGAGTCAGAGTGGTTCCATTGAATAGAGCAGCAGATGCGTTGCCGAAATCGGGAATCACAAGTTGTCCTATGATCAGTAGGTCCTGGTCATCATTGAGAACAGAAACGTCACGATGCTTCTGGGACAGAGGGAGGATCTCAAGGGCGCGTATGGTCGTGCCGTCGCCGAAAATGCTTCCAGCGAAGTGAAGATTAGACCCATCGTAACTTGCGAGGAAAGAAGAGCCATTCTTCGATTCTCCTGCGAGCCAGAATCTTGAAACGTCCGTGTTGGCAGGAGTAAAAGCTGTGACAGTTCCAAGATTGTCGGCTGTAGGGGCCCCGGCCAACTCCTCCCAGCTCTGATCTTTCGCATTGTAGGTCGCAACAACAGTGTGATTTCCCGAAACAGTAAGATTGCCTACGGCAATCAATTGGTTGTTGCTTGTCCACTCGAGTGCCAAGACGTTACCATACAGAGTCACGCCTGGTCGAGTCCACTGTGCCTCGGTTGTATCATAAAAGCAGACGGCAGGGCAAGGCAGCGCTCCAGCAGTTTGGAAACTGCCTCCGAAATAGATCTCGGTCGTTCCAGGGCGTGCGGCTATTGCATTGACTGAGACGTCTTTCCCGGTAAACGGGGGGGGCACATTCTCAACGAACGACTCGTTCTTCAAGTTGTATGCCACGAACCCATTGATCATGGAATTGCCCACGGTTCCGGTGACATTTCCACCTGCGAAAAGGGTATCATCCGAAACGGTCAAGGTCAAAAACGTGGAATTGCTGTCAAGTCCCGAGCCAATGTCGCGGATAGTGTTGTCAGCGCCGTTCAGAATAGCGAGATTTTGCACTGAAGAACCATCGCTGGCGGTAGTGGTGAAATGGCCACCAAGAATAGTAAGATTGCGGCCAGAATTTGTGTCATAAGTACCGGCGAATGTCCCAGCGCTGGTATTAGTTCCGCCCACCTTTGTCAACAAGGGGTCCAGATTCATCCCGTCATTATACAGCAGCGCTACAGCGCCTGCAGCTGCAATGCCCCCCGAGGCTAGGTTGCCTGCGAGAATACTTGTGTTTCCATGTTTGGCGTAAGCGGTTAATTGCCCGGCGTACTCGATGTGGCTGACGTTAAGATTTGCAAGCCAATTTTTGTGCGAGGGAACCCATACAGCAAAACCAGGTACATCGGAAGCTGACTCATTGGCGAAAGAAAGTATTCGGTTGAAATCACCGCTCACCGCAACCACAGTCTCATTGAGATCTGTAGAGACGTTCAACTGTAAAGGTATGATCCAATCGACATGGCCGTTGACACCTCCTCCCAGAGCCGACCAGGATTTGGTATCGAACGAATAGGCTGCAACGTGGTTGAGGTTCTGATTGCTGCCATCAGATGTATCGGTAAAATTTCCGCCTACGTAGAGGAAGTCGTCCAGCACCGCCATCGATGTGACCTCAGAATTCAAACCACCCCCAGCCATTGCAGTCGCGTTTCCATCACTGAAAAACATGATATTGTGAATGGAAGAATCTGAGAAATTTCCACCTGCATAGACAGTATTGTCATGACTGGCCAAAGCCTTCACAGATGCACCAGAGTCAAGCTGTAAGCCTGCTTTATCAACAGCAGACTGTGTCAGGTTCGCACTCGCAACTGTGGAAGTGGGATCATATTCAAAAAGTCCATTCAAGTCTCCACTGTCTCCACTTGACGAATTGCTTGACGCATTTGTGAGCACAAACTGGACCCTTGATGCTACCACGGTGATGTCCCCTTGGCCGGCCACCGGAGTCAGCTTCACCTGTGGACGAAACGAACTGCCACTGGCATCGACACGACCGGTATAGATGGTGTCGTACTTCTCGTAGAGATTCGTTTGGTGGACGACAGTCTGAATAGGCTCGTCGGAATCCGTTGTAAAAGTGGCCGTCACGTTGACGATACCACGTGAGCCACAAGTTCCATCTTCGGTGCACCCAGGGGTGTAGAGAAGGATACTATAGTTTCCGGACTGGTTGACGTCGGGCTCGAAGACCACAGAAGTACTGTCTGCAGTGGAATCGGTGACATGAGCCGTCAGGTACTCGGATGAACTCTGTCCGGACTCAAAGGGAGACTCCGTTGTCGACCAAGAGCCCGTCCGGGTCGCTTTGGAAGGATACTTGATGCTTGCACATGTGGGCTCGTTAAACGAATCCAAAGCATAAGCGAAAATATCTGTCATATTTAGTTTCAGTAAGGCACAAATCGTTGAAAAATCATGTTTATGGCATGAGCTCACCTTCCTGAAAAAGCTCAATCCCATTCAACCCGGCACCAGATCCATACCAGTCCGAGATTTCAATCTGGAATCCGCTCATGCCCACGACATTCACAAATTCGAAATCACGGTATTTCTCGTCTGTGCTATCGGACAGGGGGCATCTTTGGTCGCAATGGACGTCGTAGCCGGTGTTAGGGTCTGTGTATGTGAGGTTCATGATGCCATTGTCCGGAAGCCTTCTGAACAGGAAGGTTTTGGTGCCCCTGCCCTCGAAATGGGTATTGTACAGACGGAGTTTAGTTGGCCTGTACCCAAAACCCATATCTGCTCGCCAGAAACCTGGCGAGTAATCTGCAAGCAGCCATGTCTTTCCTTCGCCGTCCTCGCCACTGGTTTGGCAGATAACATTCCTCGGGTCACTGTAGCCTGACATCGAGGAAACTGCATCGGAGGTAATCGTGGCATTCTGGAGGTTGACAATCTGCTCCCCCTTGGAAGATGTGGAGTTACCGACACCATCGAATGATCCAGCGAAAATTATATGACCGTCGTCATTCTTCAGAATGGATTCCACCGGCCCATTGAGCCCATCGAAGGACAGTGTCTTCCAGCCTTCACCTCCGACCCAAGCGACGGCGTTCGATGTGTTCTCGTATTTGAAGTAACCGCCCACGTAGACGCTGTTTGTCTCTTGGTCGCACAGCAACGCCGAAACCGACCCTGACAGACCAGGCAAAGCTGTAACTTCGTTGGAGTCAGGCTTGTATAGCGCTGCACCCTCGGTTTCAACGCCGCCTAGCTTAGTGAAGTTCCCTCCGACAAAGATACCCTCATAGGTTCCGTCCTTTCGCGTAAACGCGCACATTGCACGAATCTGGGCATCGGAGGACGAAAGCGCTGTAAGCTCGCCATTTGGAAGCGGTGTCAGAATCGATTGTCCGTCATTGTTGACCGAAGCTGTCTTCGATTGTTCGGTATATGAATAAATTGATACAGCGTCGAAATCTCCGGTAAATGCGACTCGTCCTAAAGGCGACAGATCCAGCTGAGGTTCTGAAACCGAAGTAAATGATAGTCCGAGAGTCGGAACTGCTTGAAAGATTGCCAAAAAGTTCAATAGGAGGGCGCGCGAAAAACCAGCCGTCGCAGGCCCAGACAGTGAGGCAGCCCTCATTGTTCAGGGGCGCGACGACAGGCGAGAGAGACAGTAATCGTCCAGAATTATGTTGCAAAAATCCTGACCCAAGTTGAATGTTGAAAAAGAAAAGCTCGCTAAGTGGAGAATGAACGGAATGACTTTCTATATAATCAGTCAAATTCCTCCACGTAAAGTCATGCAAGAGGCTGGCAAAGGAGAGACTCGGAAAAGAGTGTGGAAGTGAGGAACACGAATGTGCTAAAGGGGCATAAAAAATGATAGGTAATGAACGAATAGAACTTCGCGTTCTCAGGAGGACATAGACTCAATGCATGAATAAAAATGGGCAGGATAAGAAAGCTAACGAATGACTGAATGAAGTTGGATGATTTGGAAGGAATATTATGACATGGCAGGACTCGTTTGTTCGAAGACTTGAAGTTGTGCTCTTGGTGGTGGTGTTCCCAGTGCCTAAGGTACTGGGAAATGATTATTATTACACCCCTTACTCGAAAAAGTCTAGGTCAAATTACTGCGGGCCGTCTTAGCAGCAGCAGTGTAGCACCTCATTTAAGCGGCCCACTTCGAAACGGTGAGGTGGTCTGGTATGTACCGAGTGTTCACCAGCCACGCTGTCTAAGTCTAAGGTACGTGCTTTCTCGGTACCTAGGTACCATACCGTACACAATACAGAGAATCACGATGGGAGCCATGGAGTAAAGGAGACAGATCTTCTACGTCCTGGAGATATGAACGTAGTATATTTTGTCTGAAAAGGTTGATACTCGGTGTGCTTGTTGCTCGAAGTAATGTGTGACAACTTACCTACGGTAGGCTACGGATTTTGGTGCCTGGTAAAGTTCCTTGCAAGTGAAAAACGTTCCACGCTAAATGCTATTCATAGTATCATAGTATCAACTGGCCAGACTGGGGATGATGACGTATCCGAGATCTCTAGATAAATACTACTGTGCCCATGTTTTCACGAAGTTGTACTTCTTAGGTCGAATAATAATGACATTATTATCGAGAGGTCAACTATCATATTGCTGGCAGTATCGAATTCTGCAATTAGGGACATAGTACGGTGCAGGGAGTATCATTTACGTCTGGAGTTCGTAATATGAAACAATGGGCGACCGATATAATGATATTTCTGTGATGATATCTCTTCTTCTTTTTCATCAGGGCTGTGTCAAAACCTGGTGATGTAGCAGTACACCATGCTGAAAATAGTACAGTGATACCTGTAGTTTCTTGGAAGCATCATCCATGATCACTTAATTGGTCGTTGCCATCTCACTGGCTTAATTGCCAATCAAGGAGGTGGAATGAGCCAGAACGTTATGCATACTGCGGATGTGTACTGAAGTAAAGGAAAACTACCTTTGCTGTCAGCGTACGAGCAGTAGTCATACGACTCCTTCCAAGCTGTCGTGGTACAAGCGGGTGTTGCCGTTATAGAAGGAGTGGGGGAGTCATTGCTGAGTATGAGCGAGAATATGCTATCCACAAATCCTAACATAAGCTTATCCTGTTGCAGTGGCCGGTCTACATCAGGATTAAGTTTATGACCCACCGCCAACTCGAATTGATCGCGAGCCTATCACCTGGGGTTTCCGGCGTGATCAATCTGCGGCTGCTCCGAGTCTATCCCCAGGGATCGTTTACCCTTAGACATGACATACTTCCACTGCTCCACTTCACATCCACCGCGGAGGATTCCAACGCGCATCGTTGATAGAAGATTATGGGCGGCGTTGGAGTGCTGATAGACCCCTCCGTTGAATACAGCAGTGGCGTCCTTTCCGATGGCCGACGAGATGAACGCCCTGCCTCCTGGATGCTCGTTGATGAAGTCAGAGACATCATGAATGACGCCACCAATGGCCACCAGGGCCTTGTTAGTCGACCTCGACTCTGTAGCAAACTCATCCCAATCTAGCACAGGAAGTTGTTCGAGAGGGATGCCCCAGTCTAATATCGCGCGTTTCTGGTCCACCTTCTTTTGCAGCTGCTGCAGTCGTCCCTTTTCAATCTCGTTGTAACGAAATTGCTTGAGATCGTAGGCGAGCCCAACCTGTTTCCAGAGCCAAATCATCCACTTGGTTGGGTCGTACTGCCACCATTGAATTGCATTGCGGTAGTCGGAAGGAAACTCATGATGAAAATTATGATACCCTTCACCTAAGGTCACCAGGGCTGTGATGACATGGTCCCGCGGGGAATTACGGTCGTCGAATGGCTGCTCACCCAGCCAATGAGCTAGTGAATTAACACAGAAGGTGGCTTGTTGGATGAAGAAAACGCGCAGAATCCCCGCATATATCAACCCGCCCTGCCAATCGCCCCATCCTAATCCGCACAACAGAGTTGGAAGGATTAAGCTCATGAAGAGGGCGGATTTGATATAGTGCTTGTGCTGCCAGACCACCACAGGATCCGCGTCGAGATCTGTGACATCTGTACGGCCAACTTTCTTGTAGTTTTGCTTCATAACGAGCCATCCGATGTGCGAATATAACAATCCTTTCCGGACTGAGTATGGGTCCTTCTCTGTATCCGTGTAGCGATGGTGAGCTCGGTGGCCACGCGCCCACCAGCGAATCGAGCCCTGGCCGGCAGCGACGCCGACGGCGGCCAAGTAAAGCTTTAAGGGGAGGGTAGCTTTATACGAGCAATGGGCCCAGCATCGGTGATACCCTGCAGAAGTCAGTCATCTCATCATTGACCAGGAGAGAGGTGGATAAACGTGGGAAGGAAGGAGATACCAGCAGTAATGCCCAGACCTGCATTAAAATAGTATACAAGCGCAAAGAGGGCTGTGTGTGAATGTAGAGGGGTCCAGTAGGCCCAAATACAACCCAGAAGAGGAACGAAAAGAATGAAGAAGCAATTCAACCAATTGATGTGCTTATACCAATTTGACCATGTCACGGGCTGCTCAGTGATATGCGATGTTCTGGCGGTAGTACTCTTACTCTTCCGCAGGGGAACGTAATCAGTGCTGCCATTATCGGGCTTGGCCTCAGGGCTCTGGACGTCGCCAGAGATCATTGTTGTTCGTCGTCGTAGAAGTTGTCGATTCATCTATTTGTTCGAGGAAGAATGTCAGAAAAAAGAAGGAAATCCTTAAGCGTTGATGAATAAGTAGTCCTGGTTATGTGGGGTGATCCATACGAGTAAACGACTCGTTGGGAAGCTGAACAAAGAGGCTGCTAACCCTTGAATCTGGACACGCCATGCATTTCCATCCTGTGAATAGTAATTGAAGGAATATCAAGTTGTTCATTTTCAACCTTGATAATAGTGTTGATGTTGTTGGGAAGATCTGTTGAGATGGTGGGGACTGCGCAACAGGCATGAGACACAATGGGACTGACCTCGGCAGACCATGACTCAAAGAAATTAGGAATTATGATCATGTCAGGTAGCAAGTTGAATGTAGTACTAAGCAGAATTCGCAGAATGGGGCCTATATGCACTTTTCTGCGCATGTGGGACGCGGAGAGTCGTAGAGGGCATGGAGGGATGGAGGTAGGCTGCTATCTCATTTTGATCATGGTACGAGAGCTAGAGACATAGCTCACCATGCCACGAGAGTCATGGTGTGATGACTGTATATGGTGCTACGTGGAAAGTCGATATGACCTTGCGAGGAAGAACTCCTTGGTGTGGTGGCTGGTGGTTGAGAATTGCGACTCATCCGCAACCTGCCATGTATGATAGCTTTCGGCCACAGTCCAATTATTATTATCGTCCTCACCTGGTCTAGTTTTATCTCCTGCCTGGAGCTGCGCCTCTACCAGGAATTTCTCACAAGGCTAAGGCCATCAACTTCGTTTTGTGTCTTCTGCGCCGGAACAATCGAGATATTTGCTCAGCCAAACCTCCTCTCTGCTTTTTGGCCGGCATATAGCTTACTTTCACGGCTATCAAAAAGGCCTCGTGTTCCATTGCACACAAGCAGAAGTTTTGCCATATGGGCCATATGATGGGGCTATTCGAACGCCTGCTGCTTCGGCAGCTTTTCACCTCTAATATGGCCCCATGCGTAGTCTGCACCTTCGGCTGGTTGATGTCGTCTGCATTCTCTGTACTAAATGCTTAAATAGTGTCATGTCAAGGACATACCCCCCTTGGAATAAGACTGAAGAATTGCCGCTGGCGAAAATCGAGGAGGCCGTGGCTCATATCGTCGATTCAGAGGGCTGACAGTCGCAAGGGGAAAGTTTCTTGCCTCGTTTCTTGTCATCAGTGGCGATGAATGCACTTGACTAGGTTTCTAGTTATGATAGCTGTGATTCTGAAGTTTGCATGGCAGTAGCTCGGTAGATCTGTAATTTGTGGTTGCCAGCCATAACATGATGAACACCATATGCTGAGGTATGAGGCTTGGTGTTCATCGCTTCATATTCGTTTAGATAGTAGCTCAAATCATCCGTGACAGAGGTTCTCGTTCCGCACTGCTGTTGCCGGCTATCATATTGTCCCTCAGAGGACTTGTGGTATTCTACTTGGTTAGAAGAGCTTATTTTTGTTGAAGGAGCGAATGATTTGGGTGTATCATGTCGTGGATGGAACACCTCAAGGAGAGCGGAAAGTAACTGTGGCTGAGATTTTATTTCGGCCTGAGGCAGCAAATTTGTAGTGCAAGAAGTGGCGCCAACTTAAATGAGAACCGCGTGAGTTGCCAACTGCCGCGCGCAACGCGAAACTCCAGAAAAAGGCACATCACAAAGTGAAGCTCAGCAGTGATAGCTATTTGACCACTGACTACACTTTGATCATCACATACACTGTCGCGATTGCGCTATCTTTTCGTTCTTGAAGTTGAGATCAGGAGTTGCGAATTTACATTCAAGGGCGAATTGCTCCAAAAACCCTCCACAATGTGAGCTACCTTTGTCGCACTCGCTCCTTTTGAATCGTTTTGCTCATCTCACTATAGGGAGGCTTTTGACAACATCTACCTCGACCTCTCAAAGCAACCCGGAAAATGCAAGCTCGCTGAGAGTGGTTTGGGATGGCGCCCTGCTGGCGGAGGTGATACTTTCACTCTTGATAGCAACAATATCGGCGCAGCTCAATGGAGCCGGGCAGCGAAAGGATTTGAACTGAAAATCCTATCGCGTTCATCTGGTGTGATTCAGTTAGACGGTTTTGACCAAGAGGTAGGACTCGTGGGCGAACTCAACCTTACATGGTAGATCTGGGAACTGTTTTATTGACTTTGGGGTTTTTGAATAGGACTTCGAACGATTGAGCAAAGCGTTCAAGATTTGGTACGGCATCAATATCGAGAACCGCGAGCATGCACTACGAGGGTGGAATTGGGGTAAAGCAGAATTTACGAAGGCAGAACTTGCTTTCAGCGTTCAGAATCGACCTGCATTTGAAATCCCGTATTCGGAAATCTCGAACACAAACCTGGCGGGAAAGAATGAGGTCGCAGTCGAGTTCGCTCTCACATCAGACGGTGATGCCAATGGCCAACCTTCTGGAAGCACAAAGAACCGCGGTCGGAAAGCTGCCGCGGGTCCGGACGAGTTGGTCGAGATGCGTTTCTACATCCCTGGGACGGCGGTCAAGACGGAGAAGGGCATCAAGACAGAAAACGATGACGAGAACCCGGAAGAAGAGGACGAAGGAGGCGAAGAACAGAATGCGGCCAATCTCTTCTATGAGACTCTTATGGAGAAGGCAGAGATTGGCGATGTCGCCGGTGACACCTTTGCTACGTTCCTTGATGTCCTTCATCTTACACCCAGGTACGCCTCCGTATTGAGCGCGTCTTTTTTTCGATTCCATACTAAAGAACTCTGCAGAGGTCGGTTTGATATCGACATGTACGAATCGTCCTTCCGACTTCGGGGCAAAACATACGACTACAAGATTCAATACGCCTCTATCAAGAAATTTTTCCTACTTCCCAAGAACGATGAGATGCACACGCTCATCGTATTAGGTCTTGACCCTCCTCTACGGCAAGGTCAGACTCGGTATCCTTTCCTCGTCATGCAGTTGAAGCTCGATGAAGAAATCAGCCTGGAGCTCAACATGACAGAGTCAGTTCTCCCAGAAAGCTTGTTGTGATGTCGAACTTGGAACTAATTCTCTGTAGGGAACTATTGGAATCCCGCTACAAGGATAAGCTGGAACCGCGTTACGAAGAGCCGATTCATCAAGTCGTCACCAAGATCTTCCGTGGCCTGTCTGGCAAGAAGGTCATCATGCCATCAAAGGACTTTGTCAGGTCAGTCATACTTATCGTTGGAAATTCACCTGATCTGTGCTGACTATGTACAATAGCCACCACGGACACAGCGGAGTCAAATGCTCGATCAAAGCCAACGAAGGTCTTTTGTACTTCTTGGATAAGAGCTTGATTTTCGTCCCCAAGCCCGCTACCTATGTGCAGATTGAGAATATCGCTGTTATCACCATGTCTCGTGTTGGTGGCGCCGTGTCGGCAAGTAGAACATTTGATATCACGGTCACACTGAAGGCTGGAATGGGAGAACACCAGTTTAGTAACATTAACCGGTATGTCATTTCCAGAACAACATGCTACTAGTTTCACTAACACCTACCACAGTGAGGAACAACAACCACTTGAGGAATTCTTCAAGGCCAAGAACATTCGGTTCAAGAATGAGATGTCAGATGATGTATGTCTACTCCAACTACCCACAATCTCCGGTTATGAGATGCTAATATATTGCAACAGACATCGGCACTCATTGCCGCAGCCCTTGACAACGATGACATGATGTCTAGTGATGAGGATGCTGGACGGGCCGATCGCGGCTCAGCGGATGAGGATGAGGAATCTGTTGACGAAGACTTCCAGGCAGACTCTGAATCAGATGTTGCAGAGGAATTTGACTCTGAGCACGAAAGCAGCGGCGGCAGCGCAAGTGACGCAGAGATGGATGACGCTTCCGACGCCGGTGATGATGAGGAGGATGTGGACATGTCAGAGGAAGAGGAACGGCCCAAGAAGAAGAGCAAGGTTGGGAAATAGTTCGATGTTTCCGGACAAAATCGACATAATTATGACCATCGTTGTATAGCGAATACAATTGGAAACGAATCCTCTTTGCCTTTGCAGAAAGGCTGTACCATAATTCACAGACTGTCATGGTAATTTTACATTGAATTCTAGTGAAGTACGACTCACAAATTCAGCCAATATCTAGTCTACTTTCTAATTGCAAATACAGAGATCTCTCTGGTGAAGGCCGGGGTCACCATTGTTTGAGCTGACTTTTGAGTTCTGATGTGTCGCATAAGCAATCGTCTATCACTGCGGCTCTCTCCGTCTGTGGCACGACTATTGAAAATTGAACTGGAAGAAAGACCCTTGTCCAAAGTACCTTAGGATCCGGTCTATCACTTCGGACACAGGTGAGATAGTCTAGTCTACGCATCATTACTCGGGTCATGCTGGGAGAAAGCTCAATGAGTATGCATGAAAGCGCGTCCATGTTAGTCATAATTCATCGGCTCATTGGTCTAAGATGAATGATGCAAGTACATATGCAATGTAGATCTCTGTAAAGCTATTAGAAGTAGATACGTAGCAGTCAGACATTTGGCCTTGTGATTGTTCGAAGCAGTATCTAGTAAATTTGCACTTCTAGGTTATGCATCAAACTGGCCTCATATGGTTTAGTCATACTATCATATTCTGTCCAGTGTCCACTATCAAGTGCTCTCAAGACCAGCCTGCAGGTTTGTACAATTGTACTACGTTCTAATACTGCTGGTATGTTACTTCACAACGGTGTGTGCTGCTAACAGAATAGTTCTGTATGCCAGAACCACCGGGAATATGACTTGGATATATGTTGATGATGGCACCATATTGAGAAAATTCTTGTCTTTGATAACTCTATCTTTACCGATTCCAGAGTATAACCGAGTCTGGCAAAAGCAAAACAATTACGTGGAGCGTTCAGCAACCAAGATGTGAATTTTCAAAGATGAGCAACATGCCCAAATTTCTACGACTCAATCCATGGTGTGTTGCTGCCCCAGGCCGCTCATCGAGTTAATGATTGGTCGGTGGTTGAATTTTCCTTCGAAAACCGACGGGAAGTTCCACGGGAGGCTGGCTTTACCCCTGAGTGAACAGGTAACCGCTGTATTATTATCAGTATTACACGTTGGTCAGAACCACCGAGATAAGGTGCTTTTTGTGAATAGCTAGAAGGCTTGATATCATCTTATGCACTAATCTGTCATTGATGGTCGGATTGTAAGATATGTACGGTACAGTAATGCTCTGGAAGCTGTAGCGTCGAAAGCTGGAGGTCATTTTAGACGTCTTGCAGCAAACGAAAAGCAGTCCTGCTTCGATGCTCTATACTAAGTCTATACAGATGCGTCTTTTGTATAGAATTGAGCTGTCCATCGACGGACTTGGGCAAGCCCACTGTCTGCTTGGAGTTCTCAATCTTTCTCAGTAGTCAGGAAGCGTTCAATGTCCTCGGGTTCAACAATCAAAGCCAGGATATCTCCTGCCTTTAAGCTGTGTAGAATGGGATAAATCCATAAGTCTTTTGCTCAACTTGGGAGATATTTATGGCAAAAGGAATCAGATAGATCAAATGCTGTTTTGTTTCTTAGGACGAGTATGTCCATGCTTGAGCCTAGGATTTTGCTTGATTGAGCGAAGTGCCCCTTTCTTTGGCGGATTGGCAGTCTGTACCTTAGTAGTATGGCTCGCTCCAGCGACCACCTATTCTTCGACCTCCACCCCATCACTCTCCGCAGGTCCAGTTTCCCCTGGTTCTTCATATTATTGTTGCTTCACTTCTCTCGTTCAACGACCCCTTCCTTTTATTTGTACTCAATAATTTTTCCTTCATAGTACTTTATTTCTCTACAACAGTTAATTGTGTCTACCTTTTAAGACCGCCCTTGAGCTCGATTGGTCGTGGTCGTCGTTTACTCGTGGTTGACTGATTTCACCCTTTGCCAGTGAAACAGTGGTAAGTTAATATCACACTTCCGGGGCTGCAACTCCTCCCTGCGTCTGCAAATACTTTCAATACGGGGCATCAATTTATTCATTGCCCTTGATCCCTTCTGTGCCCCTCCTTCCCCTAGCTGCGTGCAGTAGCAACCTGTGTTTGCTAATTCAGAAGGCGCTATTCAGGGGAACTTCCTTCTTGACGCTCACTACCTTGATTACATCCCACGCTCGCTTCTAGAATCAAACGGATAATTTCTTACAATGGGTAAGCCCACTCTCGACATTCTTTTGCATCGAGCTACATTCATGTGTCAATCTGTCCGCCAACTACCCGTCAATCCTCACTTGTCATTCTCCTGAGTTCTGCGTATTACAATACAACAATGTCGGTGGCCTTGGAAAATCCCACTGTGGAGGACCATCTACAACTAGAATCTTCGAGTTCGACCCTCAGTTCGCTGCAACAGAAGTCGGAACCGAAGACCCCTTCACTATCCTCTCTCCTGCCAGGGACCTATCCTTTACGAAGTGAAAGCCTAATCACATACAATTTTGCTGACTCTTCTTCGGATGATGTAGCTTCACCATCTCCTCCTGCCAATGGCACTCCCGCGTCTGTCAAGGAATCACCTGCACCTGGCAGCCCAGGATCTCCTTATGTTGAGCGTAGCAACCCCATGGGGACCGGCAACGCTCAGACAGTCAGCTCCAAAGACCCAAAAGCTGCGGCTCAAGCTGCTACGGACATGAAGAACGTCGTTCGCCGCAAACTGACTGGCTACGTTGGTTTCGCCAATTTGCCCAACCAATGGCACCGCAAGAGTGTGCGCAAAGGATTCAACTTCAACGTGATGGTTGTTGGTAAGTCGTCTCCGATTCATATTCTCACTCGAAGCCAACTTTGAAGCAAAAGGAGCCCCTTGTGGATTGCTGACTTCGTAACCTAGGTGAATCGGGTCTTGGAAAGTCGACTCTCGTCAACACTTTGTTCAACACCTCCCTCTACCCCCCCAAGGAGCGTACCGGCCCGAGTCACGACATCATCCCGAAGACAGTCTCTATCCAGTCCATCAGCGCAGATATCGAGGAGAATGGCGTGCGTCTTCGCTTGACCGTGGTCGACACTCCCGGCTTTGGTGATTTTGTCAACAACGATGACTCCTGGCGCCCTATCGTCGAAAACATCGAGCAGAGATACGATGCCTACTTGGAGGCGGAGAACAAGGTTAACCGCACAAACATCGTCGATAACCGTATTCACGCGTGTGTCTATTTCATCCAGCCCACCGGCCACTCCTTGAAGCCCCTCGACATTGAAGTCATGCGTAGACTGCACACCAAGGTCAACCTGATTCCTGTCATTGCCAAGGCGGACACATTGACAGACGAGGAGATTTCCCTCTTCAAGCAGAGAGTAAGTAGCCCCACGCTTTTCACCGATGAAGAATTGGTAACTAATCCTGTTACCCTCATTAGATTCTCGCAGATATCCAGCACCATTCGATTCAGATCTTCGAAGGACCCCGCTACGAGCTTGACGACGAGGAGACCATCGCCGAGAACCAAGAGATCATGTCCAAAGTTCCTTTCGCCGTTGTTGGTGCGAACACTGAGGTCACCACAGCTGATGGCCGTAAAGTGCGCGGCCGTAGCTATCCTTGGGGTGTCATTGAGGTCGACAACGAGGAACACTGCGACTTTGTCAAACTGCGCCAGATGCTGATCCGCACTCACATGGAAGAGCTCAAGGAGCACACCAACAACTGGCTCTACGAGAACTACCGGTCCGACAAGCTCACCCAAATGGGTGTCGCCCAGGACCCAAGCGTGTTCAAGGAGGTCAACCCAGCAGTCAAGCAGGAAGAGGAGCGCGCTTTGCACGAGCAGAAACTCGCCAAGATGGAGGCAGAAATGAAGATGGTCTTCCAGCAGAAGGTTGCGGAGAAGGAAAGCAAGCTGAAACAGAGCGAGGACGAATTATACGCGCGACATCGCGAGATGAAGGACCAACTGGAACGCCAACGCCAGGAGCTGGAAGAGAAGAAATCCCGGCTCGAGAGTGGAAGGCCGATCGAAGAGAAGGGGAAGAGGAAGGGCTTTTCTCTCCGTTAAGGTTGCTACCCACCGACTGGATCTCTGATGCTTCTCTTCAAGAGCACTGCCTTGGAACACCAAAGGTGTGCGACGCAGTCGGAGACCTTCCGGTGTCTCTACGTTTGATCCTGCACGACTGTTGATTGACCGAGCGCTCATTTCGACTTCCCTCCATTCTCGTGTGTTTATCTGTTACACCACTCTCCTTGAAACTCTCCTTCCTCGTATCTGCTTCTTCGAGTAACGACTCTACCACTTAATTGCGCGGACCAAGGAAAAGACTTGTCACCCTTCTTTTCCTTTTCCAGCAAGAATCGATACAACATCAATTGAAACTTGACTGGGAGATACATTGGAACATGCAAGCTGCGAGCGGACAAGTAATACGTCTGCTGGCTCGAGTTGTCCCTGTCCCTTTGCTTCAGTTGCAGGATTATGAATGAGCAGGGGCCGTGGCCCGCTCAGGTCGAAATCAGCTGTCTTACGCCCATTTCCACTTCGCGTCATGTACTTTTCGCCTACGTTATACCTGGTGTCTGCCTGTTTCCTATTTCCCAATGTGGCCACCTCACTCTTCGTGACATTCGATTCTCTTGCCCTCTTCTGCCCTTTTTTGTTACACATTTTAGTGAAATACCTCACCCTCGACCATCTTTCTCGATGTCCCATTTCCTTCACAGTCTGCTCTGTTCTAGTTGTCAATTTTAAGTTGTTGTCAAAAGTAATCTCGGTTCTTTCGCTAGATTTCTTGCGCCGTATGTGAAGGGATATGATGTAGCGGTCAGCAGAGAAGCGACCAACAAGTAAGAAAATCAAGAAGGAGAACAGCAGACGAAAACTTGACGAACAGCGATAATCAGACTTGTGTAACTCGCACGGTCGTTCAAAAACTTGTATAACAGAAGTTGAGATTTGCAGTGAGGACGGCCGGTAGTTGCAGTTGCATCATCCTGAGGCACTCGACGTCACTCCGAACGATGACGAGGCGGAGTACGGAGAACTAGAGCCGCGCAGAGCTTCCGGCCCCAGCTAAACTACTTCCAACAATACAGACTAGGCGCACACCCCAAGTTGCAAGCTAGCATCGCCAAAACCCTCTCCCCGCCCAGCCTCCCCTCACAGTTTGTCGACGGATTATCGAGTGTGCCAGTCCTCAATTAACTGAATTACTGAAACTTGTCCTTGCTACTCCATTCTCACTCCTCTTCACAGTATCTTTCGTCCCTTCCTACTTCCTCCGCCTACGCAACACTTCGTTATCCACACCGCTGATGGCTCCTCCACCTCCCTCGACATTGCCGCTTCCTGAGAGGCTAAAGGCTCTCGTTCAAACATTGCAGTATGTGGACTGTATTGCACGTTGATCTCATGGTTTTGGTACTGACGAACGTGGCGTGAACCCTATAGATTTGCGTGGTTTGTTGGGTAGGTCTCCGTTCATATTGCGAAAACAAGCACTCGATGCCCTCGATCCGCCCCGTCAATGACTCGGATTATGGATTCATCTCATCTTTCGATGTCTCGGCTCCCTCAACGCACATCAACCCTGCTATTTTACCACGAGGGGCCCCTCGAAAGAGGCAGTCGTGTGAGCTGGCAGGTTCACTGACAATATACAGGCACGTGACGCTTCTCATCTCGGTCTTCCGTTATCTGTTGTCTTATGTCACCTTCAACTACTACTCCTCTGCTGCACAGGTGTCTTACCGCCTGGCGTTTATGGCGGCTGCCGCGACATATGGAATTGTTGTATACAAGGCACACATCGCCCGAGGCCGTCTTCAGGGCAGCGTTCCCAGTATCGTGTTGAAGCTCGCCGGAGACGAAAATGTCCAGTACCTTGGTGAGTGGTTTCTCGGCGGTGCATTGCTACAATGGCTTCTCGGACAGCCTTGGCTTACCAAGTTACGTCAGGAATGGCCTTGGTCTGGCTCTACTCTCGCCAGATCCCTCTGGCACTGCTTCCCTTCAGCGTGTACTCTGTTTTCCACGTTGCCACCTACACCCGCGCCCACTTGATTCCTACCCTGCATCCCGTTCCCCAGGGTGCGACTGGCGCGGCCTCTGGGACCTCCCCTGGCTCCCCCAAGCCTGCTCCGAAGCAGTCTCCTATGGCGGATACCATTGGAAGATTCGTCAAGCAATATTACGATACCAGCATGGATCTTGTTGCTTGGCTGGAAATGGCGCTCCTGTTCCGATTGGTGGTGTCCCTACTCACCTTCTCCAAGGGTAGCATCGTCCTCTTTGTCCTCTATCTGGCTTTCTTCCGCGCCAGATATTCCCAGAGCTCTTTTGTCCAGCAGGCTGTTCGTCATTTCACCGCCAGAGTCGATGCGTCTGTCTCTCACCAGAGTACTCCTCCCGCAGTTCGCCAGGGCTGGGAACAGTTCAAGGGCGTTGTGCGTCAGGGATACGAGGCCACGGATGTGAGCCGCTACACCTCCGGCGCTGCTGCCAAGAAGCCTCAGTAATTCAGAATGCTGGAAGTCTGGCAAAGTCTGTAACGAAGAGCGATCCCACGCAAATCCTATCAACGTTTTCCCCCCTGGGATTTTCTTGAGGTCGTCTACAGATATCCATTGCCTTCGCTGATGATCTTTAACGAATATAAGAACCATTGGTCTGATAATGATCAGAACTGGCCTGTGGTTGTGAAGATAGCAGCTGGTGGTGAAAATTATGCGAGAGAGGGGCTGAAGTGTGCATTGGGGGGCGGGTATAGGATGTAGCCTCTTCTTCTCTTGTATTTCTTGCAGAGATGGCGCAACTCTTGGATGTGCAAGATGCAATGAGATCTTCAATTCATCTCATGTCCTAATTCGCGGTGCGATTATATTGTGTTTGTCCTTGGTCCTTATTAGCCATCTGCACTGACTTGGTTGTATCGTTCTTAAATAAGCATTCACGTCTGTCAATCGAGTTCGAAGGCTCAATAGTGAACTTAAGAATCCTTGATATATTTTTGCCGAACGTCTACAATACTGACGGAGTTGTCCAGTGGGGTTGAGTAGGTAGGAATGGTGCCTGAGGCTGTGGTTCGGGCTCGGGCGGAGAAAGCGACAACCCGACCGAAATTTTGGGAACTTTTTGCGGACTTTGCAAGAGGCCAATAGGAAGAAACTCACCCTTCTCTTCTTGTTTGGCATATCGAGAGGTGCGATGTCACCGAATCTCACCTCTCCATTCTTTTCAAAACTTGTATGATATTGCAACTGTATTCTTTTGCGCTTGATTCTCACTTTCGCTCTCTTTCCGTCATCTTCGCTCGAGGTGGCGTGCTGTCTTAAATCTACGCCGCCGCATCTCAACCCCGTGGTCTGGTCCGCACCACGATCTGGTGGATTGCGGTGTCCTTGCAATGAGCTTGACCTCGCGTGTCATCAGCCTGTTTTCGACGACAGAGACGTCTACATCTGATTCACCTGCGTCGACATCATACTTGCAGAACGCCAAGGCCGGCGACGATAATGCTTCTCAGAATGCTTCTAGTCCGATGAAGAGGGACAATTGTGCTCATGTACAACAAGATGCCTTGATGGATGAAGAGGAGGAGCCCCGTCCTCCATATCTACATGTATGTCGATATCGTCGCAATTACCTGGCTCGTGGTGAATTGGGGTGGTTTCCTTTATCGCACCAGAGTGGAAAACCATTGCGACGGGCCCTTTTATCTTTATGTGCTGATGAATGGATTTTTTCTTGAATACAGGCAATGCTTGCCGGAGGTACCGGAGGCACTTGCGGCGATATGCTTATGCATTCGCTAGATACGGTCAAGACACGGCAACAAGGCGACCCTAGTTTTCCTCCGAAGTACACCTCCATGACCTCTTCGTATGCGACCATCTACCGACAGGAAGGATTTTTCCGCGGTCTTTATGGTGGTGTCACCCCCGCCCTCCTCGGTTCTTTCCCAGGAACAGTCATCTTCTTCGGCACATATGAATTCACCAAGCGATGGATGTTGGATGCGGGGATCAACGCGAATGTGGCATATCTGTCTGGAGGTATGTGGGAGATAATTCACTGGGAGAGTTGGACCTGCAATCATGTTGACATTATTTTTCTTTCTGCTAGGGTTCATTGCGGACTTGGCCGCTTCTGTCGTATATGTTCCCTCGGAGGTGTTGAAGACGCGGCTGCAACTCCAGGGGCGCTATAACAACCCCTACTTCAATTCTGGATATAATTACCGCTCGACCTCAGACGCGCTGCGAACGATCATTCGACAAGAAGGGTTTTCCGCGCTCTTCCACGGGTACAAGGCTACCATTTTCCGCGATCTACCTTTCTCTGCTCTGCAGTTTGCCTTCTACGAACAGGAACACCGTCTCGCGAAAGAATGGGTAGGGTCTAGGGATATTGGTCTTGGGCTAGAAATCTTGACTGCTGCCACAGCTGGTGGAATGGCAGGCGTGATTACTTGCCCAATGGATGTCGTAAAGACTCGAATTCAAACTCAGCAGAACCCAGATGCTGTCAAGCCTTCTTCCACTTCGTCCAAGTGCCACGCTGAGCACGCTTCTACCAAGGAGACTCCCCGGCAGCATACTTCAGGCCAAACCACTTCTAGCCTCCGCACTCACTCGCGGCCAATTTCCACCGGAGGAGCTTCTACTTCGGTACGACCGCCCGGAACGCCTCGCCTGGACACCTCGTCGTTCTTCACTGGTTTGAAGATGATCTACCAAACTGAAGGACTAGCCGGATGGTTTCGCGGGGTTGGCCCACGAGGCGTTTGGACCAGCATTCAAAGCGGGACCATGCTGGTCATGTACCAGTATCTGCTGAAGCAGCTGGAGGCATGGCAGACTACTGGGGAGACGGATCCTCTTTAGTCGGGCTCCTTATCTTCAACTGCGTACGGTGGGCCCTCCTTGTAGATACATTCGCATCGCACCCGAAGAATATGTGTGCACCTTGGCAGGCTATGTTTTGCAGGGCGTTCTGGCGGGGTTGTGGCATGTTCATTTTCTTCCCCTTTCTGCATCGGACCAACCTCTCCTCACTATTGTGCGTCATGGCAAGATGACAGAAATTGTCACTGTCATAGTTGATATGTATATGTACCATTCTGGAGAGGCCTTGGTACGCCCTTTTGTTTGTTTGTTTGTCCTTCTATCGCATAGACTCTTAGACGATGCCTAATTATGCGGTGTGTACCATAGATCAATGCTCTTTTTCTCTTCGGGTATCAAAACAAGAAGATAAAGAACCCCGACAGAAATAGAATGAGATGAGTGAACCATGTTCTTGAGAATAGAATACCTTAGATCAATGAGAAGAAAGAACAAAGAAACGTAAGGAGAGGCTTGAATGTTGATCGCTCCTGGGGCCAATGACGGCGAGGCTGCCGAACCACGCTAGGCGACGGTGATGGGACGACCACAACAACCGGGCCAAATGTAAACAAAGCGCCCCCAGCCCCACGAGTCGCCCCCTCTCAGGCAGTCAAGCGACTCAAGCCTTCTGTTGTCTCCGCTGGTGATGCAACCATCTTTGCTTTCACCATCCCCATCTACCTTGGTTACTTATTAAATTGAAACCCTCGATTTCTCCTGGTTTCACTTTTGTTTACCTTGTTTGCTCTGCAACTCGATATCGATCTCGATAAGCGCTTCCAGTATAAATAAACAACCCATCCCTTACTCTGCGTTCTGCGCCCGTCGCATGGTCCCCACAGTCTTGGTCTACCCGTCTACCCGCGCGTATCACCATGTCAAACGCGTTGAATTGGCTGAAGAAGCAACGCAGGTCCGATGTCAACGACCTCGCGCATGCTGCTGGACTTGAAAAGTATGCTCCCGGAATAACAGAATAGTGAAATAGAGCACTTCTAACCTGTGCGCAGCTATGCGGATTTCAGCACCAAGGACGCGCTGGTCGTAGCGCTCAACAAGTACCTTCAAGATAACCAAACTATCCTGATGAATGTTCCCGAGCTGAAGGAATATTGGACGCGCGCGTCTTCGTCGTCGCCTGCGCGCCTTACTTCTCCGGTCAAGAAAGCTGTTGGGGTCGATCTCACGCCTGCCGCGAAGAAAGCTACGGCTGCCCTACAGAAAGCCACGCCTGGAACAACGCGTCGGAGGGCACAGCCAAAGAAGGAGGAGGTTGATGCGACGTAGGTTCCTTACCCTCTCATGCGGATATGCGCGTGTCGCTTTGGCGTCATTTTATTGACTTTGCTGTGTAGGGACGAGTCGGATGCTTCGGAAGCCTCGACAACGAAGCAGGCTGCCACTGCTGTAACTAAGACTCCTGCGCGCTCGCAAATCACTGTCGAGCCTCCACTCTCGCCTGCTTTGGTCACAGATGCGATTGATCGGCAGACCGCCGTGTGGCGCGAGCGCATCAACGACGCGTGGATCCGTTCGGGCGTGCAGGAATCCTCCAACTGGTTGCGCTCAAAAATGAGCAGCGTACGAGCTGTGGAGACCATCGTGATGGCCGTCGAAGGCGTTTTTCTTATGAAAGACCTCATCCCGATCCGTTATCTGACTACTATCCCCGCTGTGCCAGCGATCAACAGCCCCGAGTTCGCGCTTAGGGTACCTGATCTCTTCATGCTTGTGGATGGGGCCTTTTGGGCCCCGTTCTCCCTGTGGCTGCTTACGAGCTACCTCCTACCATTGCTCTTTGCATACTTTATCAACATCAGCTTGCACGCAAGCGGCACTGAGACACGCAGGGGCCACAAGGCGCGTCCTGAGTTCGATCCGCTCAGTTTCAATATCGCCAAGGCCGTCATCGCGTACGTGGTTTATGCGCATCATTTCACCTTTATGGGTCTATACAGCAACTTCTCCATTGAGAGGGTGAATGTATCTGTCCCCTTCCACTGGCCAGGCATGCTTACCACTGCTGCAATCGGGACTGTTGGCACTCTCTACGAGGCTATTCTTCGCAAGTAGGTATAGATATATATGCTTCGATGTGTGCTTGTCATTGTCTTGCGGCGGGGTCCGCTCTGGGTTTCGTTGGATGATGCGTTCTTGCGCGGTTGGCGCATATATCAGCAAAGCGACGGCAAGGAAAGGGTGAAGGGCGGACAGTATGAGATAAGGGCAACAGGTCTATATTTCTGCGAACAAGGAGGCTTCTGGCTCTACTCAGGTGTCTGGTTGAGTTGAAGCTCATTTCTCGGATATCTCCTTCTCGGGTTTAATGCGGCGTGATGTCTGTCTGGAACTTGCTTGCTGCAATTTTTTGGTCCTTTTTGTACTCGCTTCAGAGGGAGGCGCCTTGGTTGTATCTCTGTTTGTCGTTTTCTTGTCACTATACTCAGTATATTCGATCCACTTGGTTGGTTTTGGTGTCACGGAATCGATGGATTAATATATTATTTTATGGGCTTCCAAACATTGGAATCTGGCAGCTCGACTCTGCAGATTCGTGATATCTGACGTTTCGTCTCTGACTCCTATATACACTCGTGTGTCAACCGCCATCCCAGCATGAGTCTATATGAACAGAAAGAGAAACGAAAACAAAGCAACTTCGGAACCGAGACTCATCATCTCATCCTCTTAAACCTCTGCGCCAGCTCCAAGGTAAATAGAACAGGAACATCCGTCTTGACCACCACCTGACAAGCTCGAATATGGTTACTCGTACTAATTTGGCCCCCGATCTCAGTCAACCAGTCCTCCACATCCCACTCAAATCCACTCGTCGCGATCTTCGCCGGTCCGGATAGAGGAATTATCCCGACATTCTCCTCCAGCAGATAACATTCCTCCTCCGCCTGGTCAGGACGTGGACGCACACCAGGCCTCTTCGCTCTCGGCGTATGGATAGCGTTGAATCCCGCCTGCAGAATAAACGTAATACTCTCCTCAGAGATCAGGTACAGATCCCCCACCCCTGGCTCACCTGCTATTTCCCGCGTCATCAGATACAGATGATGGATCTGCGAGAACGCCTGGTCGACTCTCCCGCCCAGACCGCCCATGATGAGAATCTCCAGCCGGCTAGGCGGCTTCAACAGTGTTGGATACTCGAGCTTAGTGCTGATCTCATCTGCGTGCTCGCGGAGGTACTTGAGACACTTGGTGAAATCCGTCGAGTATTGGTCCCGATCCTGGAGGACGGGCACGCCTAGGCCCTCGTAGTGTGAGCGTACGGAGGGGCGGATGGAGTCCAGGTCGCCGATTATGATGTTTGGTAGCTGGGTTTTGGTTTGTGAGTTCTCGGTGACACTGTCTTGGTGTAGAACAGGTGGTTTTACCTCTTGGGATTCCTTCCCGTGCTTCTGCATCATGTCATAGAAGCGGTTTGCGCCGCCGTCGGCGCAGATGATGAAGCATGCTTGGAACGAGTTAGCCAGTTCTGCTGTGACTTTGCCGGACGGTTGTATCGAGAAGTTGCACTGCGTGCAAGCACATACCTTGTCTCTTTAGAACTGCAAATGCTCTTTCGTTGATTGGCTGGTTGAGGACGAGCAGCGCAAATGCAGCAATGCGTTCGTTGGGGTCGCTGGAGTCGGAGAAGAATCGAGTCGGGTCCCACCTCGTTGTCGTTTCCCACTCCATGTCTGTGATTATCGCTTGTGGAGTTGGATTTTCAGGATGGATTGATCAGTGTCTTATCTGAGGAACTTGATCTCAATCTGTGTCTGGTACGCGGGCTGGAACGGCTACGAAGACGTTTCTTACTGCAGTGATGTCACGCACGAGCGTTAAGGGTATCTCAGTATTTGCGGCTAGATAGGAGATCACTTATCCCACTTGAGACTCATAAGGGCTGGATTATCTTTGGGGTTGGTGAGCGATTTTGTTGAAGAACGATGCTCTGCCGCAACCTGAGAAAGTCTATCTCTACTGAAATCTGTATGGAGGGGCTTAACCTAGATGTAGTAGATTGCAAAATGGACTAGTGATGGTTGATCTGACAAGCAGAATGGCTCTTCAAGAGAAACCTAGTGATGAGCCTTGACCTTGACAGTTTCAGTTCTAATCTACTATTGCACGAGATTGGCATGTCGGACTTTGATATTGATGTTCTCATTCACGTCATATATATATTGCTATGGCATCCCACTTATACACTTTCACTAGAACTCAACATATCTCCTTCAGTCCAAAGATCTAAATTCACATAAGGTAATAGCCTCATAAGCATCAAGCCAGTCATTGAGGTTATGGATTGAAGACTGAGTTAATCAGCCAAGCTCTTATAATGGTAAGCAATCGCAAAAAGAAGCCGATGGAAGTAGATACGAACGTCATCTGATTGGCCAATCGAAACGTGACCATCCACTCTCAAAGTGGAAATTTATCAGCCTCAGGCCGCCAGGACATCATAATCCTCTACGTCCTCTTTCTCTCCGCTTCGCACCGGTCTGGCCGGCCATATACCACTCAATTCGATCTCGCATACCGGTTGAATGTCTACATAGCCGGTTTCGTGTTTACTCCTCATATCTCCTGCTTGTCTTTCTCACATCCCTTCCGCATCATGTTCCGTCCCGCGACCAGAGTTCTCCTCCGCGCGCCGGCTGTCGCAGTCCGTAGCCCGGCAAGCAGACGATTGATAAGCACCGCTCCCCCGGACAAAAAGTCGAGGAGTTGGAAGAGTATCGCTGTCCGTCTGGGGCTGGCAGCCGGAGCTGTATACTACTACAACACGAGCAGTGTCTTTGCCGAGCAGCCGTCATGTATGTGCGATTTCCGGTTTTCGTCGTAGCTTTTTCCCCTTCTTGCACGAATTGGAAACCATTCGTCTCAATGAGCACAATTCGATAATAGCAAGCTGCTTTACGTGCAAAAGAT
This sequence comes from Aspergillus hiratsukae, assembly GCA_014281905.1. Lineage (NCBI taxonomy): Eukaryota > Fungi > Ascomycota > Eurotiomycetes > Eurotiales > Aspergillaceae > Aspergillus > Aspergillus hiratsukae. The sequence continues at coordinate 56,916 of JACBAD010002041.1, forward strand.
GAATTCATGCTAATTGATCTCGGTCAACGATACAGTCTCCCTCCTCTCCAAGCAGACCAAACCGGATTCTTCCGATGAAACCCGCCTACCAACCGTCGACTCCATCAAGCCCAGAATCCGTGAAGAAAGACAAGCAGCATCAAAAGCCGTCTCCCAACCGGCACCTGCTGCGCAGCCCACACAGCAAGAGACCCTACCCGCCTCAGAAGCCGCCCTGAAGTCGCCCCAGGAACTCGAAGACGAAGCCAACCAGGAAGCCGCCTTCAACCCGGAGACTGGCGAGATCAACTGGGACTGCCCATGCCTGGGCGGCATGGCCCATGGGCCTTGCGGCGAGGAGTTCAAGGCTGCGTTCAGCTGCTTCGTGTACTCCACCGAAGAACCCAAGGGCATGGACTGCATTGACAAGTTCAAGTTCGTTCTATCCTCCTCTTTCTGAATACCACTCCGGGTGCAGTTATGTGCTAACCGCGCTTTCTTACGTGACAGGGGCATGCAAGAGTGTTTCCGGAGGTACCCCGATGTCTACGGCGCCGAGCTCGAAGATGACGACGAAGCCGACGCCGCAGCTGCCACCGCGGCCGGCGTCTCAGAACCAGAACCCAGCGAGCAGCAGCAGCCCGCTTCCCCCGCCGCTGAGATCGATGCCTCCTCGCACCCTGAAGAAAAACGGGCCCGCGCAAAAGACGTTCACGCCCAGGTGAAGTCGGAAGTTGCCGACAAGGCCGAGCAGCCCGAGAGCGAAGACCTCATTCCCAAGGCCTGGCACGATACCGAGAGCAAGAACGACGCTGTCACCAAGGCCCAGCAGACTGAGAAATGAGCGGTCCCGTCTTGACTTGACTTCATAGATTAATACATGTGACGAGCAGAACAAAATTTCCCTCGAATCAGTCGAGCGTGAGCGGTCCAGAAAGGGTGGGAAGTGTGGGTTTCAGGCCGTGTACCTGTACTACTATACTATACTTTGATTGCGCTCTTTCCTACACTACACTATTTCCTAACGCGGAATGACCGGTCTTTTTCTTTTCATCCGTCTGGGGGCTCGGGCTTTCTTCCATCATCTCCATTTTCGGTCTGCATCTGATGCATGCATTCTCCTGATTACATTACCCTACCCTACTCCTGCTGTCGAATTTCCGCCCTCCATCCATCATGTAACTTATTGTACTTTATGTTCTGGCCATTCAGCAAGAGGAGCGATAGAAAATAGAGCCTTTAGGGAGTTACCATAGCCCTTTATCATACGTCACTGATCTATCTTACGGGGTTCGAAAATTTGAGTTGAGTTCGGATAAATCAATACTTCGTTGGACTATTGCAATCTGGTGTTCAAGACACGCAAAGTGGATCGATGCTTCAGCTAAAGACGGTGGCCCGGCTCAAGCCTTATGACCTCTCCTTGTGCGCGCTTGCTAAGCAGCGGCACCGGCACCCATACCCTGCTTCCAGCTTTCACGGACCCGAAGACTGGCTTTTCAAGGCCATTGCCATCGAGTTGCGGCGATTCGACCCCGTAGAGCATAGTAGCCTGACAACGACCACAACTAGCCCGCCGGAGTCCATTCCATGACATCACCAGACTTCCGCATGTACCATAAGGAGGCCAATCGTGCGCCTCACGAAGTGTTCTCGATAGTGAGCAGCACGAGAATGGAATGTTTCCAGTAGTGCACGCTGTGTACATACGGAGCCAAGTCAACACTTCGAGATGTCCAAGGTCAAAATTCACACGATGTAGTGATGCTTAACGGCCGCTCGTCAAAGGCTCGCAGGGGTAACCGAAGTTGACGCGCAGAAAAGCGCTCAATCGTCTCAAATATCGACCGATGAGGGCATACTCTCGATATTATGGAGCAACGTACAGCTGAACAGGTTCAACTGCAAACAGAGGACCACTACCAATTGACATCGCTGAGCTGGAGCTTTCTAGACCTGAAAGCTGTGCGGTTTGAGCCAGGCTTGTCAAGCTTCGGAGGGGTACGCTTTTCAAGCACTAAACGCGAGTCAGATAACGAAAACTGGCGAGAATGGAGCGATGCTCACCTTCAGGATTGTTTTCAGCCTCGTTAGTCATTTCGTAATTGAGCACCAAGTTCTTGATGCGTTGTTGCTCTTCGCGATCCGCTTGCTGCTGACTCTTCATGGCAATTGCAAAGCTGGAGTCAGATGGGAGATCAATTGTACGAGTCTATGGCTTGTCAGCAACATGAAATGCCCGTCGTTACGAGTGCAACAAACCTGCTGCTTATTTCCCTTCTTTGTCATCAAAGAGAAGGCCATTGTGTTGGTTCGCTCGGGAGGTGCTTCAGGGGCTGCCTCACCCCCCGAAGCCTCACGGCCAGCGCGCCTCATGGGCAAAGGGATATCGAACACAGCCTTGCGTTCGAATCGTCTGGACTCCATACTCTCCGCCATCATTTTCTCGAACTCGCGCTCAAACTCAGCCTCGACTTCAGGATCACGCTCCTCCTCTTGACGAGTGACAAAGATCTGCTCGTCCTCGGATTCACTGTCAGTATCTCGCTCGGCATTGGGGCCAGAGACCTGCATTTATTAGCATCAGTGACAATTTTTTTAAGGCAACCTTGCCCTGATGGATGCGAAACTCACTTCAGCTTCATCGCTCGACTCTTGTTCTTCTTCAGCCTCGGGAATTCCATCATCCTCAAGACCGTCATCAGACGAGCTGCTTTCTGCATCCTCTTCATCGGGCTCCATAGGCCTTTCGGAATCCTGGGTTTTGTAGTTCTGAGCGACTGCTTCACTAAACAACTGCGTGGCCTCCTGCAAATCAGTCATCAACTTCCATTGAGGACGGGTTACAGAGAAGGTGTCCTGGATCAAAAATTCGACGTCCATAGGCAAGGGGTCTTTTGTAAGAAAATAGTACTGCGAAAATGTTAGACCGCTATTCCTTTCGAAGACTGAGCGGGAGAAGCAGTACCTGGAAGAAAATCAAGAAGAAGTCCAACTTCTTTTTAGCGGATCCACGATCAAAACAATGACCACAAGTGTCCAGCAGAGTGCAGACTAGGCGAATCCGGAAGAAATCGTCTGGTAGATCTAATGGGTTGAGTTTTCCAGGAATCGGAGTGCCGCCTTCTACATAATATGTGAGTAACAGAAAACAACAGACGAAAAGATGCTTACCGTAGCCAAAAGTGACAATCCGGTACAACGTATCAAAGACTACGGGCGAATCGATCATTTTGTAGTTGTACAACTCCCCGAGGTATTTCACTTCAGCTACACGCTTCTGGTTGAACTTGAAATCGTTCTGTTCAAGTCCCAGCGTGATCTGCTCGAGGATGTTGTCCACAACACTAATCACGAAGTCCTGGTGATACCTATAGAGTGCACTGACAAGTATTGCGAGAAGGTGGATATTGCCGTATTTGACCTTGACCGGCTTGCTGAAGACACGCTCCAAGATATCGACCACCTGGTGAAACGGATTAGCAATTTGTGGAATAAAGATGGCCTGCTCCGCACGGGGAAAAAGGGGCGTGATGTGCTTACATCTTGTTCTTCCCAGTGGAGCTTTCGAATCGACTTCAGGATTTTGGTATAATTACGCTTGTTCATGTCCAGGTAAATCAGCTTGCGGATGTAGGATTCCATAGGCGTGCGCTCCTTCTGTTGAATAGCAGGTCGCGGCGGCGGGTCGACATAGTACATTGCGTTCTCGATGATCATTCTTTCTTGCTGACCCAGATGCTGGACCGTCTTCTTCCTGCCGAGTTTCTCTAGGAACGAAGCCATGCGCGGGGATGTTTCTGGATTCCGAAGTAGGTAGCGTCCGCAGTTTTCGAGCAGATGGCCAATGATCTCAATGTTCATGCGTGAAAAGTCATCGAGGGAAACCTTGAAACAGTGAAAGATAATATGCTCCGGAACAACACCGAATTTGGTCAACTCTGCAAGATAACGAATATTGGTCATCCGAACCTGGCCGAGGAATTCTTTGGACTTCCGACGTTGAAGACTGCGAAACTCTTCATCGAGGTAAGTTGTTAAACCTTGAGGAATATCCTGAAGATACTGCCCGAGGGTTGCAACCAGTCGAGAATACAATGGCAAAAGATCGACTCGACCCTTTGGGACATCTGACACGGCCTTGATGAGCCTGTTCCTCGACGCCTTGGAGTTGAGAAAGCAGAATTCGAGTGCCAGCTGATCAACTTGGTCTTTTGTTTGAAGCTCTGGGAGTCTAGCCAAGAGAGCATCTACCTGAGCTCCAACGGTCTTGCTAGCGATAGCGGTAGACTGATCTTCCGCCTCCGCAGCAGACTTCTCTTCCGATGTTGGAGCCTGGCTTGTGTTCTCAGGCTTGTCCGCACTCGAATCGGCGGTAGGTTCACCGTCTGTTTTCTTCTTCGCAGCATCGTCGGAGTCGGGCTTTTTCTTCTTACCATCTTCAAGCAGAACCGACGGTACCTTGCCTTTGAGATCAACCAAGTTTTCATAGAAGCGCCGTTCCTCTTCATCCTCCCAAATACCAGGACCTTCGCCCTGGCCACGCAGGTATTCCGAAGTCTTCACAAGCCCGATCCCACCACTCGAAGCAGAATCAGCCGCTTCTTGCTCAGCCAAGGCTGGCATTTCGACCCCTAGAACCTCGCACAACACCTGAGTGTTTGCAACCAATTTCTCCAATGACTTGCTCTGCTTATCAAAGTTTGCTTGGCGGTCCTCAAATATCTCGCCACTCTTGACGTAGGCTTCCGCATTTCGACGACTCTGGGCTGCCAAGGCTCTCTGGTCGCGAACGACGTGCGCCTTCACATCTTCCAAATACCGACTCAGAATACTCCTGAAGCGAAGCTGTGTTTTCTCCGGCACAAGCGGCGGGTCATTCTCGGCGGCCGTCGCATCGTCTCCACCATTCGCCGTCTCTGCAGGAGCAGCGGAGGCCGTGGTCCCATCCACATCAACCGTCTTCCGGCCCTCGTCGACCATCTTCGCTCCGAGAATATCCCAACTAAAGCTCTTGGCAAATAACACGGCAAGTGGCAGATTGGCATGATCGCGGTCGTGACCAAGAAGATCTTTCAAGACCTCCAGAGGAAACGGCTCGGCTTCTTTGTCATGATCTTTGGCTGCAGATGGCGCCGCCTTGGGCTTAGACACGGCGTCTGTCGCCTTACCACCAATACTGACCACACCATCCTTGCCCTTGGCGCCCAGGTCATCCGGTCTCTCGATTTCATCTAGCGTTCTCAGAACTCCGACAAGCCATAGCTCCGTGACCACCCTAAGCAGCACCCGATGTCTAGAGAGCCTCTCTTTCTCCTCACGCTCGCGCAACTCCTGGCTGAGGGTTTTGAGCTGCGACTTGTCAGGTGTGCTGAGACCGCGACCTAGCAGCCAACCGATCTGCCTCGTGAACTCGTCCGGTCCGAATCGCTGATGCAATGCGCTTGTGACTTCCACGCCCGCGGCGATCTCCCCGGGAGACTTGAGTTTGCAGAGACCCTCGTAGCATGCGGAGATGATCTCGGAAAGGTACTTGTGGAGCGACAAAGTGCGGATATCGGTCAAGAAGGTCTGCAGGACTGAAGCGTTGATTCCTGTCCGGAGACGCTTGATAAAGGCCGTATTCTTCTTCAGCGACGAATCAAGCGAACTGCTGACCTGAAAGACATCTGTAAAAATAGATCGACACGTAGTTAGATGACTGTGAGAGGAAAGCGTCTAGCGGAGTTTGTCATTGAACGGGGAGGTAATTACCACTCTCTCCAGCCCAGGCTCGTTCATTCAGGTCGCGGAGCTCCCCTAGATATGCGAAAATCGTCAGATATCATATAGAGTTTGGTTAAGCTTCAGTAATACGAGAAGAAAATGCGTACGCTTTCTCTGATGTTCCATCTCTTATTGCCAGCTGCTGTCCGCAGCGATTTTAACTGTCTTGGGGTCCTTTCTCAAAGTCCGAAAGGAAAGCGCATAAGTGACTTGAACGCCACATTGGTGAAGCACGGCGAAAATGGCGCGCAGCGTCTGGTACAGCTAGACGCTCTTTGTGCGTCAAGTTATAAAATGTTTGTTGAAGATGAAGATGATTCTTATTTGACTGACCGCGGCGGCGAAGTGGGATCCGAAGGCGGCGGTCCTGGCAGTGAAATTGAACCCTTGGGATGTTGCGGAGTTCGTCCTTCCACTTACTATATTCCAGCAAGTGCTCTTGATACCAGCTCAATGCATTTATTTCATTTGATTTTTCTCTACAGAAACTTGGTGCAAAATGCCAGAGAATTATTAGAACTGTGATCCAGTATAGCAACGTGCTTTACTTTTCTTTCGGTTATGCTCTGGCTTGATGAGGGACCGATATGAACATCAATCGCCTTTACTGACTGACTCAAACTCTTCATGCTCATAGAAACGAAGTCCTGAAAAGCTGCCTACTGAGCTTCATCCTAACAAACCTATGCTATCCGACATCAATCACAAAACAAGGCTCAAAAGATAGATTCACAAAAGACAAGCTACATATTACATATCCTGCAATATCTCCGTAAACCCCGTCTCTTTCCCTCTCTCTGTTGCCAGCAGCCTAGACTGAAGCTCGTGTTTCTGATCCTGCTCACTCCAGCTCTGTTGACGATCGATTTTTGGCTTCCACGGCTTCTCCGAGGAGAGGCCTTGAGCGCTTGCGCTCGGTTCACTGGGAAGGGGCTCACTGCTTTTGCTCGCGGACGATCTCGAAGGCAGTGGGATAGTCTGAGATTCAGAGGCGGGCTCAGTGAATGGTCCTTGATGGCCTGTGGACGACATTGTTCTGTTGGTAGGCGATGCTGTAGATAAACTGGTCTATACTACTGATGTGGGGCTTTTCCTGCCTTTGCTGTAACGTGATGGTTTAGGCCTGAGTTCAGCAACTGTGATGTCAAGGGACAATGACTTACTCAATTGAAAATGATAATATGATGGAGTTCCAGACACACAGTAAAGTGAATTGGGTTTAGCCAGATGAAGAATATCAGAGATCCAAATGACAATGTAGATGCTAGGACCCCATCGTGATATGGAATGTCATGCTATGTCATAGGTTGTGGCGACTGTGAAAGTTACATTGGCCGAATATCATACTTTTTGGGGCTTCCAGTCTTGGAACCGGATAGTGACAAGTTCTTATTTCTACCACAGCAGCTCTGAGAGGTACCTCTACAGGCCCAACGTCAAATGATATCAGAGCGAGCAGGGATCATGCCTTACCGCCAAAAGTCCTTGTATGATGGTTGTCCACGTGATGGGAGTGATGAAGGAGCTGACTTGAGTGATCGGATAAACAATGGACCGAAGATGTAACAAGTACCACTCATAAAAGAAACCAAACGCTTCGAAGTCAGGACGACAGGCAATGTTGTGATGAATACTTTTATTCTCTTGGAAGAGTCCCTATAGCATACAGCCATCGAAGAGCGAGCACGTCTGGTACATAGAAAGAGACACTTTTGCTGACAAGAAGATTTGCAAAGACACTCGGTCCACGCAACACTTCCAGTAATTCCATATGAGCGATCATACTGGAACCATCAGCTTGCATCATAGGTCCGATCATCAGCATAGGGACATGGTACGAAATTGCACGGGTACAAAAGCAGAGGCGCACCTCGACTGTTTGAGCCGCAGATTAAACAAACAAGGCATCACACCTAGATGAGAAGAAACAATCCACCATACATCATACACCTTCATACAACATGGAAAAATAAAACAGGGTATGCCCACGCCACGCTATGCGAGTCCTCGAACTTGAAAAAGGAAAAAACAAGGGATGAAACTATGTACTAAGAACAGTTACCGCAAATCTTTTAATGGGGATATCGGCGAACACGACGCCATCTTGATTTTCATAGAGTTGTTTCATTTCGGCTTACGCCAGAAGTATTGCTGTACAGAAATTAGCTGCATGACTAACGGTCTAGTCAGGAACTGAAGCATACCTTGTGTTGCTTTCGGCAGTTGCGAAGACCTGGCTTTCGGAGGTCATTCACAACTGCTTCACGTCGCATTTCATCGTCGTCGAAGTCGGGTATATAGTAGTATTCGCTTTCAAGTGGTTTGCCGGCGGCATCCTTGCCTTCACGCGCAACCTTGCCAATGCATTTGGTAGACTCTAAGATGGCGCGAATCTCATCGCTCGAAGCTCCCTGTTTGGACCGGTCGTCCCGCTTCCAGAGAGCTGGAGGAAGATTGTTTAGTATCGTTGAGAATGGAGTCGAAGACAGGCGGGAGAAGGCCAGTTGATTCGCCGCATGGTTCTGGATTCTCTCATAGGTCTCATCAGTCAGTCCTGACTTGCGTTCTGAGCTATCTTTCTCGGAAGGCCGCTGTGGCTGTCTGGGAGATTGAGTAGGCTGAAGAGGTCTAGAAGGGCGTGGGCCTCGCAGTGGTGATTCATCTGCGGAGAAAGATGCCATGCGGGGAAGGAGGTTGTCGCCGAAAGGACCGAAGGAGTGGATGATTGGATCGTTCTCCTCGTCGTGATCCGAGAATTCATCGGGTCTGCTAAGGTCGCTCAGGTCGCTGGATTGCGAGCTTTGAAGAACATCCGTCAAGCGTGCGGTTTCCTGGGCGGCTCGAGGCGACGACACATCCCGAGAAAGGTTACGACGAACAGGGGATGCCTCATCTTCATACACAACCACTGCGTTGCGCGAGCGGGTAGGAGTAAACAAAGGCGAGGATGGAGGGACGAGTGATTGCACCGCAGGGGACGGAGAAACTGGGGAAGCCAGACGCTGTCGTTCTGCAAGGGGACTGTCTTGTAGATTTTTACGAGACTGATTAGGGCCTTTTGGTGTTGTCTCCTCCCAGGTTTGCTCCGAGTCCGTGGAAGCATACTCCTTCCTTTCATGCCGTGGCCATTGCACGAGCACACGAGTGTCGTGGACATCCACCATGATGTCCGCATCTTTGATATCAGACGTGAACGTCTTCCCTTTGGCCAACTTGTATGTCTTGCCTTGGCAGAGAAGTTTAACCCCGTTCCACCCCATGCACATTATCTCCACCCTATCACGATCAAATGGATTAGGTGCCGGTTTATAAGTGGCCTTGACATGGACCCTCGATATCATCCGGTTGGCAGACAATTGGTGGTGACAAGATGCACTAGACCTCCCCATCAAAATAGGCTCTCCACTCTCAGGGAGCATCAGTGTTGGGACGGTCGACAATGGAGTCCGTTCGGAGCCAGACTGGGCAATAGTACGACGTGATGCGGATCGTGACAATGCCATTCGAGGCGGCGACGAGGACATGATATGGGTCGACGAGGTCGGGACAGGAGTAGGATAGGTCGATACTATGCCATGGCTATCGCGAGCCACACGCTTCTGTGGCCGAGGCAGGGAGGGAGACGAGCTCAATGGCTCGAAAGCAGGCAACAAGGACGCAGGACGCTTCACACCTACCACAGAAGCAGTAGCACTGCTCCTTGGAGGAGAAGACTCCATGATGCTATGGGAACTCTGTCCAGATCAATTGAGAGATAAAATCCAAAAAGACAAAAGCTTCAAGGCACCTCTAGCAAACTCCTAATGAGAGAGAATATTGACTGAGGTTCGCGTCGAGGCCGCGTAGGGGCCTATTTCTATGGCACAATAGTCACAGGACAGCAATATAAACGAAAGAGAGAAGCTTGTCGATAGACAAAAAGGAAAGAACCCAAGCTTCCCCCCAGGATGACGACCAGGAGGTTGGGAGGCACAAGAAAATTGGCCTGCGAGAAAGAACAAGTACGAGGTATAGAAGAAAAGGGTGAAAGTTGGTGTGTGGTGCAGGAATGCCTGCCGGAGCGGAGCGTCTCGTCCTCCAGCGCGGATTTGCACGCTTACAGACTGAGACGCGTCGATAGGCGCCGACAAGGGCTCAAAAGCTCCACCGCTAACCTCGCGCAGCCTCACTGAAATGCCATTTCAAACTATGCGTCACACAGCATGATTCCTCCTTCAGATTCTCAAGCCGAGCAGAAAAGTAAAGGGTGAAGTATGAGCTCATAGAAACCATGCCTCAATGGCTCATACCTGCATACAAAGATCTGTGTTGTGTATGCATAAGTCGCGTCCGCCGCGTCTAGCCTCATGTGCTCTCGCGTCCTATGGTTCGAGTCCCCGTGACTCGCGCATCTCACGTGATCAAATGTCAGCCCTCAGTCAGTTGCAAGCTTTCCTTACCTAGTTTTGTCGCGCTCCATTGGATGGTATCATGCATGTTTACTCGTGCCTTGCTTCGCCTACTGATGACAGGACCGAAAGAAGTAAGGCCACGCGCTTTGTGTCTTCAAGATGAAAAGCAAATTCGACGGCAGAGATAGTCCCTGTCATTCGGACTCTCTCGGCGACCTTGAATGATTTGATGGTCTAAAGGCTGTAGCAACAATATATCTCAATACCGGCCAAAGAGGCTCTTTGACATAGGAATGGGTGCGTCATATCATAAAATATGCCTGGTACCCAAGCCGACAGGAAGCATTTCTAGGATGCAGAGTTTGGTCTATCCCCCACTTACACAATGCACTCTCAGCACGCAGCAGCAGCCATTCATAACATACTCCCAGCCTTCTATCCCGACTGATTATTTTCTACTCCACTGAAAGAGTACAGTGCATTACCACCAAGGTTGCGAACTTTCTAAATATTGCATGTCTCATGCGTGTTCGCAATCCAGGCTGTACTGTCGAATGTGCCTCAGATATATCATGTATGGTCTAATGGGCTGAGCCAGAGGTACGCAAGATACACGTTTACTCAACTACGTGTTGTTTGAAATTTGCTCCGAGCTCAATGCAAAAAAGGTTACATTCTAAGTATTTGGAAATCTGAACATTTCGCACGACGTAAGACAAGAGGTGGACAGTCACTGATAAGACCTGGAAAGACGACAAAACATGCAGGAAGCGACACTGTGCAATTGAGATGGACAAGAATAAATGAACCGGGGATACTTGGCTCTGAAGCTGGAGAATAAAATTTAACCACAATGTCTCTAACAAAAGGTTGAAGACATGACAAGATGTGACAAGAACTTGAGTCCACGCCACATAAGGTAATATAGTAAGATACACAGAAGAAAGCAAGCACACTGGGCAATTGTTCATGAGGCGGATGAGCGGCGCTCAATGGTCTTATCTCACAGAGGATTGGCTGAATATCTGAGGCGGCCGTTACCGTCTACGCGCGACGGCGGCATGCACTACCCCTGGAGCTGGACGACTTTACGCTCTAGTAGAAGACAAATGTAGCATCGCCAGACATGACTTGGACCTGTTGGAGACGGCATGTAAGTCAACTATTCTCAACATGGCGGGGCGACTCGAACTTACAGTGCATCCAGAGCTGGTGGCACCGGTCTCAGAGTAGAAGACACCATCTTCGTACTTGCAGGAGCCGCTGAGGTTATCACCCACGATCTTAATGTTAAAGTCAAGCTTTTCGTAGGTCGTGGGGGCGTTCTGGAAGATGGAGAGCCATTTGCCGTTGTTGTAGCCGACACCCATGTTGAGGGGCGCCCAGTTGCCGATAGGCAGGCTGCCATCGCCCCACTGGCAACCCTGCTCAGCGGAAACGCCCTTAGGGTTGACGTAATACTGCGCAGAGGTTGTCTTGCCCTGCCACTTGTAGTAGGTCTCACCATCGGGGCAGGTCAAGGGCTGGAGCTCACTGGGACCAACGGGAAGGGGAATGGTCTCAGATTCGGTACCTGAAAAGGATTTCGTTAGACAGAATAAAGTCTCCGGGAAAAGCCAAACTAACCAGGGTAGTCAGTACGACAAACGGCGACGGATTCGCCCAGCTTGTTCTGGACGTTGACACCTCCAACACCGGGGATGCAGAGCTTCTTCGAGAGAGTAGGATTGGTAAGGTGGAGCTTTCCGTTGCGGCACTCAATACCACCAATAGACTGGCCAGTGGCGCCTTGGGTACTGGGCCACTGAGACTTCTGGTAACCTGGTGGGCAAGCATAGGAGCACATGGCACCGTCGGTGCAGCCATCGCCAGTGATGGCCGTCACAATATGGTTGATAAAGTTGCCGGCATAAGTGACATACTGGACACCAGACCATCCGTTGAGACCGAGGTAGTCGAGAGGAATAGCACCGTATTCGGATGGGAAGGTAGAACAGTCAAGTTCTCCATCGGGGAAGTCGGCATCCAAACCAGTGGCGCCGGAAGAGCTAGAGGCGGCAGGGGTCTGGACGGAGCTCGAGCTTGGAGTTGAGGTCGACGGAGCCGGAGTGACAACGGAAGTGAGCTCGATGAATTGAGCTGGGGCAAGGGTGGGGGTGACCTCAGGTGTGGAGACAGGAGCAGCAGACTTGCTCAGGTTGTCACAGACGCCGGTAGGATGGGCATTGTCGGCAAACTTGAGAGAGCCATCAGCCAGACCGGAACACACCTCTTGGAGGGGAATCGGCTTTCCGTCCAGCTCGTATAGCACGACGGTTTTATCCTGGTCGACCACGCTCTCGCGCTTGTGCTGGTGGTGACGATGCTGGTGGTGATGTTGGGCGGCCACCAGGGAACCCGCCGTGGCGAGAGTAAGAGCAACAGTATTGAACCTCATTGTGTTCACGTTTCTAATATTGCGCCCGTGGTGTCAGTAATCTTATAGCCATGCTTATCAGCGTCCGCTCCACAAGTGAATTCAGAAACATTGATTGCATGGCGTTCAGTCCAGTGTGCGACCGAGATTGTCAGACACTGAACGCAACAAGCGCCATTCGCACAGATACATGAGTCAATTGCAATCTCTGGTGCCTCGCCGCTCAGGGGAAGAACTTTCAGACATGAGAAGAAAGTGCCACAATCTACCGTGGTGCAAATCTAGAAAACCGAACAGGATGTGGGAGGGTCGATTGCACATACCTCAAGGCACGCTTGTATGATAAGACTCGGTTTAGAAACGAAGCGTTGCCGGAGCTTGGTTTGCTCGCTGAAAGTTGTGATCGCAAAAGGTCGAAGCCTAGAAATGAATATGAGAGTCTCAAAGAGTGAAGACGAGGTTCCCAAAAGAGCGTGCGAGAGAGAAGACGAGTCTCTCTGGTCGGATAGGAATCTCAGGAAAGACAGGAGGCGAAAGAGCCAAAGAAGACGAGGTTCTCTGGAGGACCGTAAGATCGCAAAAGAGAAAAATAAGGGAGGGGATCAAAGGGACAGAAGAGGAGTAAGTGGCGGTCCAGGGGAAGGTACGGAAAAGGCGTAAGTGCAGACTGCAGACCTTCCAGGGGGGCTAAGAGAGCGAAAGAGTGTGGGTGGCACTGCCGATGGAAACAGTGGACAGACAAAGAAAGAAAGGTTGATAGTCAATAATACTACTGGGCTACTGTAAGTGTGAAATTAATCGTAAATAATAATGAAAATAATCATGCTAATAGAAATAGGGGGCCCCACTCCGAGAGAAAGACTGAAGGTTAATGGGGTCGAAGGCTCTAGAGTCTAGACATAGATACTTAGATATTACTATATGAAGCAGCTCCATTGTACGGAGTCAATAATAAACCTGTTGGCGCCCTCCTGTTTGCTCTGTTGTTGTTTTCTTAGCGCTCTGGAGATACCAAGATAGCTGGTACCTGGCTGTAGGGAGAATTCAATCTATGGCTGACGGAAATGAGCCTGATGTAAGAACCGTGCGGTACCGCTCATTACAGGTCAATCAATCAGGGGTACTCTGGCCGTGGAAATGGGCCAAGAACCCAAAATCAGAAACCCGCTTCTAAAATCATCCATCGACAACGTGAGATTCGCTTGGATTAGCAGCCACAGTGGGGCCACCGACGTGTCTACAACAGTTTGTGGTGCGTATCCTGACTACTATAGTCTAGTCTACGTAGACTACTAGAAACAGAGTACCTACATGGGTACAGTAGCTGAGAGCCAAGAGTCAAGTTAACTCCCCTTAAACATGAGATGATGAGAGTCCCAACCTCTATCTAATCTTCAGAATTTGGAAGACTGGAACATCTCCACTAGACACTGGGCAAGGGGTTGCAGCTGGGGATGGTCATTTCCTTTTACTTTTGACCTGTACAGCGTAGCTAATTACCTAGATATCTAGCCTCCGTCTGTGATGTTCGTCCGTTTCCTGTTCCTGGCCCGATAATGAAACGTCGGCTTGAGCTTGGCGTTTGCCGAAATTACCATGGTCAGGTCTGGCCAATCAGGCTGGAACCCTTGGCACAGGCCGTGCAAAATCTGGCACACCCCCGAGCCAGGCACACCAATCAGAAATCAGACGACTGCTCAAACCATCCCATCGCCGTAAGGTTTCACTCCCAGCAGCAGTCCAGGCGTTGTTGTCTCATGTCTGATTCATATGTGCCTCCAGCTCTGCATGACTGCATCTGTAAGGTACCTGCTCCTGACTGGCGTCGATGAATGATGACATAGACGGCAAGTATCTTGGCATCATTGCAGAAGACTGAAGACGTTGATGTCAAGTAAGCAGCAAGTTGCTAGCGCAGGTCTTCCTGTGATAATGAGACTATCGACAACGGCAGAAAAAGGTCGTTCCGGCTTGTCCCTGACGCGGAGTGTACTTGCGCTTTTCAGTAAAAGCAGCAAACCATACGGAGTCGGAGTAGATACACGGCGACTGACGAAACGCGGTTTGCGGAACCAAGTCCACTTTCGATCTGCATTGCACCAAAGATTTTCACGCTCCCGAAAAATAAGGGGATGGTTCTTCCAGTATCTATCTAGACCTTTGACATAAATAAAGTCAAATATGAAGTTTATGAACTTGTTTTCTAGTAGTCAAAACTCGGTGACAGACGAAATAATAAGCTAATTGGAAATATCTAAAGCTAAGATTCCTCCTATCGTGGGGATGATGCATGTAAACTCAATAGTTTCCCTGGGTAAAATATTACGGTATCGAGCAGATCATACCTACATTGCAACGCAAGATCATGACTCAATTTCTGAGAGTTGAGAGACATTATGCTGGGTTGAATTGATATTGACCTGAATTGCTGAACATGCCTTACCTTTTCCATCCGGAATCTCTGCTGGTCCTTGCTAAGGGACCTGTACCTTACCGGGATTCTGATGAGTTCATAAGACTTAATGATCCTGCCCGACTTGAGCTAATGGGCTATTTTACGGGGTGATATTTGTTATTTTTCGATAATTATCAAGACTGATTGCGTTCATGTAGCTTCCTCCGTGCCTGTTAGCTACATGGCCGTCAAGCACTGTAGATGAGCACCCAAGGGGCCAAGGCGCCCCCATGTTGGTACATGGACTATATTACCTTAGGCAACGCCCATTCAGTAAAGAAGGTGATTTAGAGACCTAGTAGCAATTGGTCAATATTTTGAGCGGCCATTTTAACCTATATATGAGATCACGGAACCCCCTGAGGCAGAGAGAGCCTTGCCATTATTCGGAGGCGATATTTTGAGTCCTTCCTTGTCCCTGCTGCTACTATGCCTGTTGACAAAGCCTGCTGTCATAGTTAGCTAGCTGTCAAATAATACGTGGACGACACTGGCACAAAGACGTGGTGGGCGATATCATAGTCATCTGCCCCGTTGCCCACGTTTCGAAACGTATCGCTTCTACTGCGGGGTCATCTGATAGCATTACAGAGTAGATATCCATCGCTTGACTTGACTCTCTAGAATTTTCCAGGAATTTGTTGACCTAACTGTAAGTATGAATGTCAATATCCAAACTATGGCGAATTTGACTCTGAAGGTTCAAAGCCCGGTTTCCCGCACTTCGACTACTTGATTCAAAATAACACCAACCTGCTGAGTTCAACTGTCGCCGACTAGCCAGGTAACAATATACACAGCAAGCCGATAGTAATGTAAGATAAGTGTTCAAAGCCTGCCTTCCCTCCCTGCGCCCTCTGGATCTTGTAGAAATGATATTGGCAAAGCAAATCCGCTCCAAGACCATTGCCGATACATTTGCTTTTCTCATATGTAGACAGAGCCAGGGGTGGATCTGCAGACTTACTCAATCAAGTAACGATTGAGTCTTTCGCCTCTGTCGAATTCCAGATGTCGATAGTCTTTGGGTCTGTCATGCGAGTACTCAACTACTCATATAAGCGAATTGTCAATCATCTTAATTTTAATGTAGTTTAAGTTCAATAGCTCGGTAAAACTAAAACACAGCCCAGCTCCTGTAGATCGATATGTTCCGCAAACTTGCAAGAGTACTTCGTACGCCCAGACTACACCTATCTAGGCTACCGTGCTACACTTAATCGGCTATATGCTCCGAATGTTCCCAATACCAGCATAAGATGAGGAATAGGAGTAATACCGAGCACTGATGGAAGAAACAAGACTTCTGATACATGCAGGGAATATTTTGTTTATGCCCCAAGCGGACTCATACTTGGATCTTCACGAAACGCAAACATTGGAGGTTGACATAGGATATTACCAACCTTTAATAACAGGGATTCACTGAGACGAAGTCGCCGCTGATGTCTGACCCGTAAACCAGATAAGCTATGTCTGATTGTCCACAAAGTGGTCGTCCTCCTGGCTAGGTCTGATATATGTACATCCTCGCAGACGTATCTATGCAAATGAGACGCTTCTTCCTGGAAGAATAGAGCCAGAAATATTCTCTAAAGAACTTGCACAAAGTAATCCTACCATGAATAATGTGGCCCTTGCTTGCATGATCTGCAGGAGATCTCAAGTATGTCGATTGAGGCGTGTCCTCGGGATAGGACCAGCAACCAAATTATTGAGTCACCTCTCGGATATCCCGAGAGAAGATGAACACCAACTGGCATGACCGGCCTTCACTACTCATCTGAATATAAGAACTTCGCTATCTAGAAATGAAACCCAGGATGCTTCAAAAGGATAGAAGTCATCAGTTCTGCTGGTGAAGCCGTGGTCGTTTGGTGCTAACTATGGATGAGGAGGTAATGACTAAGCAGATAAGTCCATGCCAAGACCGGACAAATTTGCCTACCGCCTTCCCATGAATTTTTTTGATTTCCATTATCGCAGAAATCGAGATATTCGAATTCTGCAACGGCAGTCGATCAGTTTATAAAATGGGGTCCTCGACAGCGCTCACCACGAAAGTGGAATCTGGATCTCCCTATCAGCTTGAAAAGAGCCAAGTATGTCACCGTGTCTACCACATTGTGATCATCGCAAGCCAGTTCCTTTGCTAATCAGGAATTATTTAGGTCGCCAAAGCTTCTTCCGCACTCTTGAAACACATCAAGTCGAAACAGGAAGAGCAGGAAAAGACAGCGACAAAGAAGACACTCATTGGCGACAACGATGAAGATTCGGAAGAAGATACCCCGCTGAAAAATGAGGCGATCTGGCTTGTGCTCACCACGAAGAAGCACGTTGTGGACAAGAACCGTTTGAAGCCGGGGAAAATCAGCATTCCACACTCCCTCAATGCCTCGCCGTCGTTAAGTATCTGTCTTATCACCGCCGATCCTCAGCGCTCGGTCAAGAACATCGTCGCCGATCCTTCCTTCCCCCAGCATCTTTCCTCTCGCATTGACCGGGTTATTGGTTATTCGAAACTCAAGGCTAGATATCAGAGTTTCGAGAGTCGTCGTCAGCTACTCTCTGAGCACGATGTTTTCCTGGCAGATGACCGTATTATCATGCGACTGGTAAATACTCTCGGAAAGGTGTTCTACAAGTCGAGCAAGCGGCCAATTCCCATTCGTATCGCCGAAATTGAGAAAGTGGATGGCAAGAAGGTCAAGAAAGACCCGAAGAAGAAGTCAAAGGACGATGACAGTACTTTCGCGTCCCCGGCCATTGTCGCCAAGGAAATTGAGAAGACGCTCAACTGCGCCGCCGTACAACTTGCGCCTGCTACCACGGCCGCAATTCGTGTGGGCTCATCTAAGTTTACTGCAGAGCAGCTCGCCGAGAATGTTGAAGCTGTTGTCAAGGGGTTGACGGATAAATTCATTACGAAGGGTTGGAGGAACATCAAGGCTCTTCACATCAAGGGAGCTAATACTATGGCTATGCCGATTTGGCTGGCAAGCGAATTGTGGGTGGACGAGGGTGATGTTGTGGAAGAGGCCGAGGAGGATGTCAAGGCTATCGAGGGTGCGAAGAACGGCAAAAAGCGCAAGCAAACTGGAGATGATGAGAAGTCACTCGAGGAAAATAAGAAGGCCAAGAAGCCAAAGGCTGATGAGGATGACGATGCGTTGTCCATGGCTGCAAGAAAAGAGAAGCTCCAGCGGCAGAAGGCTAAGGCGTTGGAGGATGGGAGCGAGTCTGGTAACAAGAAGGTTACAACCGCAGAGAAAGTGGCATCAGGACTTTCAAAGAAGAAGAGAAAGTCGATTTCATAATTGCTTCTACACTGGTGTTCTACGGATGTTGTGCCTCTCTATTTGTCCAAGATATGGGTTTTGCCGCGGCGTACTTAATGTCACGTGTGTCAGTTTTGTGATAGACACAGGGCGTGTTCTCAATACCCCCTCGAACAACAAAAAGTCTCTTTTCAGATATGGTCTTTATGCTTTCTAGGTCACTCTAAAAGCTCCCTTCGGGGAGCAATGTGTCCCAGAAGCGAGTACAAATCGTAGACTCGATCATAAACTTGTAGAGTCATCATAAGCTCGGTCATCATAACCGAGGGCACTCCGGGATCGGCGATGCTTGGCGCTCCGACGATAGCCACTACCCGTGGGAATTATCGTCGGCGTCTTGAGTCCTGTTACCCGCATTCAAAACTCATCCTTGTTGCCAACCCAACAAGAGATCTGAGCAGGTCTCATCACTCTCCGAATACAGCACAATGATTCCGATCGCAAGACACTCCGCCCTGCGGGCCGTCCGCTCACAATTCCAGCCATCTCGGGCCTTCAATCAACCTACAGCCTCAGCACTTGCCCGCCTTCTCTCCACTTTAGCCGTGCTCGAACAGCGTGATGGCAAACTTCAGAGCTCTTCCCTCTCAGCAATCACCGCGGCGCAAAATCTTGGAGGATCAGTCACAGCGTTTGTGGCTGGCACAGGCGTAAAGGGAACTGCTGCTGCCGAGGCAGCTAAGATCAAGGGCCTGGACAAAGTAGTGGCGGTGGAGAACGACGCTTACGAAAAGGTTAGAGTGACCCGGCTTGTCATAAAGCGATTCTCGATGTTATTCTACAGGTCCTGACGTTGTTTGAAATCCAGGGGCTGCCCGAGAACTACGCTCCTCTTCTTGTGGAGAACATCAAGAAGGGCGAATATACCCACGTCATTGCAGGGCATTCTGCCTTTGGAAAGAGTCTCTTGCCTCGTGTTGCGGCTTTGCTCGATGTGCAACAGATCTCCGATATCACAGCAATTGAGAGCGAGGACAGTACGTAGCCCCGGGCTTGAGTCTCGTCGGACTACTTGATGAGTCATTTGCATGTTAACCCGTTGATTCAGCTTTTGTCCGCCCTATCTACGCCGGAAACGCCATCCTCACCGTTCAATCGACCGATCCCATCAAGGTGATCACAGTCAGAGGCACTGCGTTCCAGGGTATTGAGACTGAGGGCGGCTCTGCCGAGATCGTCGAGGGAGCTGATCCCAAGGCTCCTGCTCAGACCGAGTGGGTATCTGAAGAGCTTGCGAAATCCGAGCGCCCTGATCTGGCCACCGCCTCTCGTGTTGTGTCCGGTGGTCGTGGCCTGAAGTCCAAAGAAGAGTTCGACCGCCTTATCGTGCCTCTTGCCGACGCCTTGGGCGCTGCAATTGGTGCTTCCCGTGCTGCAGTTGACAGTGGATTCGCCGACAACAGTCTCCAGGTTGGCCAGACAGGCAAGAACGTCGCGCCTCAGCTCTACTTGTGTGCTGGTATTTCGGGTGCCATCCAGCACCTTGCTGGTATGAAGGACAGCAAGGTCATTGCTGCTATCAACAAGGATGCCGATGCTCCTATCTTCCAGGTGGCTGATGTCGGCCTTGTCGGCGATCTTTTCGAGAAGGTGCCAGAGCTTACTGAGAAGCTGAAGAGCCAAGCGTAAATACAGAGATCTCATGGTGGAAGCACTATTTATGACTTTTATTGAGCCTTGTCATGTTGTTCATTCCCTTATGCGAACCTCTACAGGTGGGGGCTGTTTATATATACCTGTATACCACGCGACGTCAACCCTAGGAAATAGATTTGGAGCCTAGTCTTAACAATCCATCCTATGCCTGCTTAAATCATCGTGCGCCCGAATCATACGAGGCGTGTAGGAAACAGGCCAAAATCTGTACATTCAATGAAAATGAATTGGTGGGCAGAACGTAGCAAAGGCTAGGAAGATGGTCCACCCAACATGTTATCTAAAGCTATTGCAGAGCCTTCTTTATCGATGAGAAATGTGATCACCATTCGATTGAGTTGAATAGATCGCTATTCATGGACCTAGGTTTGTTGAGGAGTTTACTTTGCAAGTTCGGAGTGGTACGGAGTAGATACGGAGTAGCCTGCAATCTAAGTAGCAACGATAAGCGGCCTAACGCGTACTCTGCCGGCGCGTCTCGAACGCGTCCTCTTATCCCACTTCTCATCGAACTATGGGGAGCTTAGATGATAGCTACCCTTTTTGTTATTCTGTTACTACAGGCCATTGAATTGATATGCCCCTCTAATTGACCTTAATGACGAGCTCTCCTCCATTGTTTCCCCCTTCATTTGATCCCGCTATTCACCTTCACTCCGAAGAACAGAACCCTCCCTCAGAAACCTTCTCCGACGATCTCGAAGCCTTGGACCTACACCGACTAGAGAACATTCGTAATAAGGTTGTTATACAACATCGGGCTTGGAATCTATCTGACGTCTTCCGGAGTGATGAGGACGTGAGACCCGGTATGCAGCGTTGACGAGCGGATGGAGGACGGCTGAGAATCTGACATTGAAGCAGACACTCCAACGAGAGCGCGGAAAACATTATACGAACCGAATGAGATTCCAGAAATAAACTCAAGCATTTGCTTACCCTCTTCTCCTCCCGTCATCAAGATGCCGTTCATCTCGTCCCCGGTTGCTTTTCCATCGCGCGCTGCTTCTCCGAATGAGGTGCAGAAGAGGAAAAATGATGAACATTCACAGTCAATGGAGCATAAGCGGCAGAAGATAATGGGCGGCTTTCTGGATGAAGAAGATGAAGACGAGGATGGGCTGGCGGCGTTTCAGGATGCTCAAATGAAGAGCCAATTTGAGCTGGAGGAGCAATTGATTGAGCAGGAGCCAGTGGACCTGCCGCAGCCCGTCTCAAGACCTATACACACAGAACCTTCTACTACCAGCGTGAGCAATTCGATCGCGCTATCCTATGACTTGCCACGACGAACGACGCAGCTGGTTAAAATAAAGACTTGCTTGGGAAAGACACACACAATCTCTCAGAGAGCTTCTAAGCCCCGAGTTTCATACGAGAGGCTCGTTGCGAGTCGCTCGACTACGGGACCAGGGCGAGCGCAAAAAAGCTACTATGGCATTGATATCCATCGGATATTGGATGAGGCCGCAAGAGAAAGTGAACAGGTTAAAGCTCCCACAAAAGCGCCGGACCGCACGATACAGCCCTCTGTCGAGGGTCCTCTTGAGGGACAGCGGAATAAGAAAATGGCAGCGGCGATGTGGACAGAGAAATATCGCGCTCGCAAGTTCACTGAACTCATTGGAGACGAGCGCATCCATCGATCTGTTTTGCGATGGTTGAAGGGCTGGGAGCCAATCGTCTTCCCAAACCTGGCCAAGTCGAGGACCAAGAAGCCCGGCAACGGCGTTGATGACGGCGAACGGCTGCACCGTAAGGTTCTACTGTTGTGTGGTCCTCCGGGACTCGGAAAAACCACATTGGCACATGTTTGCGCCAAGCAAGCAGGATACGAGGTGCTAGAGATAAATGCCAGTGACGACCGCAGCAAGGATGTCGTCAAGGGGCGGATTAGAGATGCGCTCGGCACTGAAAACGTGAAAGGAATGAATGTGGAGGTGGGAGATCGCAAAGTGCGAAAGGCTGGGCGACCAGTGTGCGTTGTCGTTGACGAAGTCGATGGAGTTGTTACCGGGTCTGGCAGTGGCGGAGAAGGAGGCTTCATGAAGGCCCTAATCGACCTCGTTCTACTTGATCAGAAGAATATGGCATGGTCAACCGATCAGAATGCCAAGAACGGGAGAAAACGTAAAGGCGACACTTTCCGGTTTCTGCGCCCACTGATCTTGGTTTGCAACGATGTGTATCACCCTAGTTTACGCCCCTTGAGGGCCTCCTCTGTTGCCGAGATCATCCATGTCCGCCAAGCACCGTTTGAGAATGTTGTCGCACGCTTGAAGAACATCTTGGCTCTGGAGGGCATTCCATCCGACAACGATGGTGTGCGGCGGCTATGCGAGGCATCGTGGGGTCTGGCAAGGAAGAAAAGCGGTGGCCTCAAAAGCAGTGGGACGGCAGAAGGTGATATCCGGAGTGTGCTTGTGGCCGCGGAGTGGGTGGCTCATAAGCTAAGAAACGAAAGCCTGTCGTCCCTCAAACTGACAAGGAGCTGGCTCGAACAACGGGTTCTGAGTGGCACGGCTGAAGGCTCATTCTTCAAAGGACTGAATCGCGGAGGTGTACGAGACATTGTGGACCGTGTCTTTTTGGAAGGTGGAGGTTTCCCTGACGCTCCCATAAATGCTGAATCATTCCATGACCCGTTCGCCATTTCTAGCGGGAACGTGCCTCTGGGCGTTGCAGATCTTAGAAAACGCCATGCCATCAATAAGCTGCGCCAAATGATTGACGGCAGCGGCGATCAAGACCGCTGCGTATCTGAATGTTTCGCTACGTACCCCCTTCAATCATATCAGGACGACACATTTCTTTCCAAGCCTAACGCCGCATACGACTGGCTCCACTTCCATGACACCATCTCCTCGAAAGTCTTTACTTCCCAAGAGTGGGAACTCACGCCCTATCTGAGTCAGTCAGTTATAGCGTTCCACCATCTGTTTTCATCTGTCGGAGGCAAGAGGATACTTAAGAATCCCGATGACGATGAAGAGGACGAGCACCCCTTTTCGGGACCAAGAGCAGATTTTGCGGCCTTTGAAGCTCAAAAGCAGAGCCGCGCGATCCTTACGGGGTTCCAATCTTCTTTCTCTGCTCCTCTATTACGATTATTCCGTTCAACGGATTGCTTGACCACGGAACTCATCCCAAATCTCATACGCATGCTATCGCCTGATGTAAAACCAGTTGTGGTGCGTGGAAGTGGGGAGCAGAAGAGTGTAGCCAGTGTTCGCAAAGAAAGTGAACGGGCACTTGTTCAGGCTGCAGTTCGAGTCATGGCAGGCGTAGGTGTGACATTTGAAAAGGTCCGAATTGAGGGTGAAGGTGGTGGACATGGGGGTTGGGCTTATCGTATGGAACCGTAAGTACCTCTGTTGGCTATATGTTCTGCTGTAGGCCAAGCTTAACACGGTTCTTACAGACCATTGGATTCGCTTGTGACATTCCACAAGACCAAAGGTACCTCAGCAGATACAGGCGGCTCTGCTCCTGTTCGATACGCCGTTCGCCAAGTGTTAGACCAAGAATATCGCAAGGAGACCATGCGGAAACAATCCGAAGCCCTTGGTTCGTCCAAGGCTGGGAAGAGCTTCAACGGCAAGTCCGAGAATGGGAAGACCGATGACGACCAATCAGCGAAGAAGAATGCAATGAGAAACGCCCCAGGCATCAAGCGTGACTTCTTTGGGAGAATCCTCAAGGAGCCGGAGCCGCTGCCGCAAAGCTCAGATAGCAGTCCAGTGCAGAATGAAGCATCTAAAACAGGAAGGAAAGTCTGGATCACGTACCACGATGGGTTTTCAAACGCTGTGCGCAAACCAATTTCAATGAATGAGTTGATGGCCGGACTATAGCGACAGTTCCGGTTGAATGTATATATTAGCCCTCTTATTGACTATGCATATTAGCAATGATCGAGCATTCCACGTCTAGGGAAGCCAACTTTTCGAAGAGGCATTTCGAGAAGCAACCGCTTTAGATTACATATTATAGAATTCAGGCAAAGCATAAATGTATTAGGGCAATTATTAAGTATAGTAACCAAACTCGACAGCAACATGCAAACTGAACAGAATGAAACAACAAAGCCGCATACAAAAGTGCTCAAACGAGGTATCGATCGTTGATTTAATGGTTTTGTCCATGGAAACCCTGACGCCATTCGCCTCAGATCATGAAACCTAATAGCCCCCAAGAAAGATAAAAAAGAGCAGCATATTCGTCGTGTCTAGTCGTCGTCTCAAGGCAATGAGAGGGTATCATTCCGAAGCCCCGTCCAGTCACCAGGATGGACGGCGCAGCAACCGCGTTCTGAGTAGGTGAATCACCGCATAGATAGATAGCTGGCGACAGCCTCGTTGTACGTAGCTGAAACGGAGTAAGAAGAAGGGCTGGCGTTGGTGTAGGTTTTGTGTTTCGTGGAGAGCCACTTCTTGGGCAAGTTTTCGGCGCCCTTTAGTGTTGATGCTTTGGAGGAGACGGAGCGTGTTGAAGCGGCGTCGCTGGTGGAGGACTTGGAGGACGTGGAGGTTCTGAAAGGCATTTTGGCTTGATCTTCAGAGAGGCTTTCAGAGACTGGTGTCGGAAGATGTTTTGTTTGGTTTGTGGTGGTCTTTATAGTTCTGGTATGTTGTTGTGATAGTGTTGCGAGGATTGATTGTTTGTATGCTTTGTCAAGGTAATGATGGTATTTGAGTGAGCTTGATCGTGGATGACTGATGCATTTCAAAGTCAAGGGCGATACTCGACATTCCTTATATACTTGCTGGACGGCGTGAAGTTGTATACCAACATTTTACTCCGGAATCAAATGCTCTACTCCGATGACATCGGAGTAAGAAAAAAATAGTCGGGACCCACCAACATGCATCAAGCCTAGAATCAGAGGCAAAGACATCATTGGTTTTTCCGCCCTACAGGCACCTAATTATGGGATTCGCCAATCATCTACGGAGTACGACTGTCGTGATCTGTCCGCCCATATCAGCCACCTTTGAGGCTTTGCTTGAGGGACATGTGGACCCGCAAGGAAAGATCGATCATTCTGGCTTTTACTTTGATGTACTCCGTACACACTCTCGATCGCCGAGTACTTTGATTGGGTCAGATTCTACGTGGACCATTATGGGAAAAGCCTGATGACGAATGGTCAATATGCCTAACCTTGCCGGAGTCTCTTTTTGGTGGCCGATATATACGTTAAAGCCGTCAGGTCTTAGCCACAGGCAGCTATGGAACGATGTGGATCGCGACATGCGAACGACATTTGACAGAATCATCCGATCCAAGATGGGGGGAATGGATCCTCCTGTCTATCGATCCAGCTTAGTAGTCTGATCTTGGTTAACAGCGACTCATTGCGGTCTGTAGAAATAAGCGAATGAGTCAAACTCGTATCACGGAGTAGCCGTGACGGAGTAAAGAAACTGAGGCCGTCCATTCGAGACTGTCCGTAAACGCCTCAATTGTGACCGACCTCGTTTTGTAAGTCTTCAAGGCTTAAACAAAAGAGCCGAACAGTTTCATCTGCCCAGTTAGCCCAGTCTAGGCCATTTGTTGCCTGCTCAGTGTCTGCTTAGCTTTGAGCTTGGGTATTCCGACGATGCTGGACCCACTCCGAGCTCCGAAAAGTAGTCCGAAACATGACGTCCGTTTATCACAAGAATAGAACATCATGTTGCATGTCACTCATCAAAAGGACTAGACGCCACTGGAACATTGAATGGCTTCAGTATCCCGGTAAAGCTTGTTCTCGACGGCTGCGAAAGAATTTTGTTCTCGTGGCAGGCTCCTATTGAGTCCGAAGTCATGTCCATGACACGCTCGGTCATTAGTCTTTGGAAGCACTCGGAGAATTGTGATTTAAAGGTTTGTATGCATCTAGTCCTATTCCGAGCACTGTAGAGCCTTGCTTTGATATTATGTCCGTGTACTGAATCAGTTGATTGCTAATCCTTTTGGCCCTTTTTCTGGGTAGTCGTCGATTGTCGCCTATTCGCCGGCCTAACTGTCAGCATTTGCGCTAGAAAGCATGATGATCAATGCTGTGTGGTCAAAGGTGACAAAGAATATCAATATAGATGTTCTTGCTTCAGGTATACGGATAACGTCGAGTGGATAAGTCCAATATCAATGGCATGTCCCATCTAGAAACATGCGGATACCACACAACGCGGCCAGCTATATGCCAAGATCAAACCAGCAGCATGATCCCCTAGGTGCACGATGTCACCACAACCTTGAGTTCCAAGATCTTCAAGATTTCTTGCCGTTGCTAGTTACACTCGTAGCCTCGAATGGATTATGGTCTTCAAGCATACCTTTGTGCTTGAGTGAGCAAGCGCGGTCCAATGGACTTCGATGATAGTCAGCAAGGATAACTTGATTGATAATGCTTGATAATCCATCTTGAGCATTCTTCCCGTCGCGTTCATGAAGCGCCGGATCCGGGTCTTCGGATTGGAGGAGTGCCGATGAATTGATTCACGGAGAACGATCCAACCTTCTATGAAGATGGTCAATTTGTCAGCATGCAATATACTCACTCCACTTGGGTCGAGGGCTTAATAATTTACTCCAGAAGGAGGGGATGTCCAACGGATGGCTCCTTATCTCGAGCAGACAGTGAGCTGTCGCAGCTAAGTGCTGCCTGCATGCTCAAAGTGACTCAGCTCCTGGAACTATGCGGATGTTGCGAGTGATAGGTATATAAACACGGAAGTCCTTCTTCTGTGATGGGAACCAGACCCAAAAGTCCTTGAGAAAAAGATCTTCCTACTGATCAATCGCTGAGTCGTATTTCTGTTGTCCTTGCGCAAACTACAAAATGTCTCTGAAGCCTATCATCCTTTGGGGCCATGCTATCGGCCCTAACCCTTTGAAGGTGGCTCTCATTTTGGATCATCTGGGTATTCCATACGAGCATAAATTTCTCCCAATGGACGAGGTGAAGAAGGAGCCATTCGTGAACATCAATCCGAATGGCCGTGTCCCAGCGATCCAAGACCCCAATACGGGAATCACCTTATGGGAATCGGGCGCCATCCTCGAATACTTGATCGAAACGTACGACAAGCAGAACACCATCAGTTTTCCCGCCGGTACTCCAGAGTACTTCCATGCTAAGCAGTGGCTCCATTTCCAAATGTCTGGCCAGGGGCCATACTTTGGTCAAGCAGTGTGGTTTACCAGATACCATCCAGAAAAGGTCGACAGCGCGAAGAAGCGCTACTACAACGAAGTCCGCCGTGTTTCCGGCGTGCTGGACAAGTACCTTCAAAATCGCGAGTACTTGCTCGGGGATAAATTCACCTATGTTGACGCCGCATTCGTGCCTTGGTACCAGATTGTTCCGGGAATCACCGGGGACACCATCGATCTGGAGAAGGACTTCCCAAATGTCGACGCGTGGTTAAAGAGACTTCATGCCCTGCCTGCTATTGCCAAGGGTCTCAAAAACCAAGAGGCAGCTGTGGCCGCACAGAACAAATAAGAAATATCATTGGGTTCAGGGACCTTGGTGCATGGGTCAGAACCCATTGAGAGCTCACATTGTAGTACTTGAACTGATTGTGCAGTCCTTGGATAATGAATCTAACTACGTTCAAGAAGCAACCGAGTCTGAGAACTCATCATAGGTTCAGCACCGTGTGACATTTTCAAATCCCGTTTCGCAGCATTGTTGCTCTATTAAAAGCTATGGAAGTAGACGTAGTAAAGTTGAGGTAGTGGTTTCGTAGGGAATTCTGATATACGCGCTAGTCCTAAAAGGGCTAATTCACGTGAGGCTCTTGGCGCGAGTTTTTGGCCGTGTCGCGACTGGAGGTACCTTAACTACGCTGCGATCCTGGATGCAGTTATCCCATCCATCATCAGTCCCAATAACATCCTACGCTTGACGTCCTTTCCATTCCTTTATTTTACCTGGGAGACTTGTCGCTCTGTCCTTTGAAGCATCAATACCAATCAAGGGTTGCCGCTGCGCCCTGTCTTCCCAGTCTACTGACCTCTGAAGACCGGCAACGAGCCTTGTTCGACATCACTTGCGACCTCCCATTTCAGCTGCCATCCCAGTCAAACAGAATGGAGGAGCACTCTGCTACTACTGGCGGCGCTGCCGACGATGTTAACACGCCAGTTGCGCCGCAAGATACCCCGGCCGAATTGGCCAATCCATCCGGTAGGTTTCGCCTCCACTTCACCCCTGAGGAAGACACCAGATTCGCCAACTGCTGCAACCGCCTAGGGTCGCAATCACGCAGCGAATCTCCTGTGAAGAAAAGCGAAGACGTTTCGGGTACTGATAATCCACTAGATGCTCCTGCCTCTCCCAAGCCTCAGAACGAGGGTGGGCCCGAAGACGAAGAGATGGGCGGCACCGAGACAGAGACGAAGAAGGAGACCGACGGAGGCGATGGAACTGGCGATGCGAGTGCGCAGCCGTCTGCTGAGGGTGCATCTGAAGAACAAACGGTGCAGGGAAAGTCAGCGCTTGAAGCTTCGGCACGCTCACATCTCGTCTCCCAAACACACGCCATCATCCTCCCCAGCTATTCGACATGGTTCGACATGCATACGATTCATCCGATAGAAAAGAAGGCGTTAGCGGAGTTCTTCAACGGTCGTAACCGGAGTAAGACGCCGGCGGTTTACAAAGACTATCGTGATTTTATGATCAACACGTATCGATTGAACCCCATCGAGTATCTCACAGTCACAGCTTGCCGTCGCAACTTGGCAGGAGATGTATGCGCCATCATGCGAGTTCACTCATTCCTCGAGCAATGGGGCTTGATCAACTATCAGGTACATTTACAGGTGTTGTCTATAACTGTGTCTCCGAAGCTAACGGGATCTCCTGTAAGGTTGACCCTCAAACGCGGCCATCGAACATTGGTCCTCCCTTCACTGGACATTTCCGCGTGATCGCCGATACACCGCGAGGCCTCCAGCCTTTCCAGCCTGGTCCTCAGCATGTTGTCAAACCCGGAAAGCCCCACCCTGCCACTGACCGGGCTGCCTCCGCTACTCCTGCATCCAAAGCCGATCTCAATCTTGAAATTCGCCGCAACGTTTACGATGATAAGGGCAAGGAAATTACACCAGCTGCTGAAGATAAGGAAAAGCAGACCAACGGAGAGGGCGCAGCCGCCAACGGTACAGCTGCGGACGCATCCAAGGCTATGGAAAGCGCGGTCCGGGAGCCTAGAAAGAAGTTCCATTGCTTCTCTTGTGGCGTAGACTGCACTCGACTCAGATTCCATTACGCCAAGTCAACGCCAACAACCACGAATGCGAACGCGCCAGACTCGAAGTACGATCTTTGCCCGAACTGTTTCTTACAAGGCAGAATGCCTGCTAGTCACAACGCCTCGGACTTTGTCAAGCTTGAAGATAACGAATACACAATTGCTCCGGATAAGGATGCTCCTTGGACAGATTCGGAGCTGATACTGCTTCTCGAAGGCCTGGAGAGTTTCGACGACAACTGGGAGCAGATTGCCAATCATGTCGGCACAAGGACCAAGGAAGAATGTGTGGTGAAGTTCTTGCAGCTTGAGATTGAGGATAAATACATCGAAGACATGCCGGAGATGCGTGCGGCGAGTGGGCGAGACCCTATCAACCATGTCGAGAACCCGGTCTTGTCCGTGGTTGCTTTCCTGGCGCAAATGGCAGAACCAGCTGTGGCAGCAGCAGCAGCAGGACGTTCAGTGGAAGAAATCCGCAAAGAACTAAGGAAGCAGCTGGACAAGGACACGGGCTCCGGCAAACCGTCGGATAAGGGCAAAGAGAAGGAGGGCGCAGGCGTCAAGAGCGAAGATTCGATGGACGTAGATACCTCTCGCGAAGAGGCGGCTGTTGAAGTTGCAGAGTCGGGTGAACTTGAGAAGCAGCCTAAGCCGTCTCTCGCAACGGTTGCGCTCGGAACCTCCGCAGCCCGTGCTGCGGCCCTCGCCTCGCATGAGGAACGGGAGATGACTCGTCTCGTCTCTGCTGCGGTCAACGTGACACTCCAGAAATTCGAAATCAAGCTGCAACAATTCAACGAGATGGAAGAGATCATCGAAGCTGAACGCCGGGAGTTGGAACTCGCTCGCCAGCAGCTCTTCCTGGACCGCATGGCCTTCAAGCGGAGAGTCAAGGAAGTTCAAGACTCTCTCCAAGCTATCAGTCTGAGGGGGCCCACTGAGGAGACGGCTAACCTCATTGGAGACGCTGCCACAGCAGGCATAGGCAATCGCTACAACTTTCAACCGGCAGGTGGCGATGCGAGGGACGTACAGCCCTTGAGTGCAGAGGCGGGCGCTGACTACAAAACACTTGACCTGTGATCGTATGACGCCTCGGGAAAATTTCACTCGCATGAAATTGGACGTGTTCGGAAGAGCGAGAAAACGCAATACCACATATTCTTCTGATGATATG
Organism: Aspergillus hiratsukae; assembly: GCA_014281905.1. Taxonomy (NCBI): domain Eukaryota; kingdom Fungi; phylum Ascomycota; class Eurotiomycetes; order Eurotiales; family Aspergillaceae; genus Aspergillus; species Aspergillus hiratsukae. The sequence continues at coordinate 87,348 of JACBAD010002041.1, forward strand.
GGACTGAGTGGGTTACTCATTTATAATTTGCAAGTATTGTACAATATCATCAAGGCGGATTAAGAGGAAAGCAGGCCGTAGCTAGGGCTCTGGATGCGGGTTCGGTAGAGGATGTCTCAGCCAGCGGATGGGTTTTTGCAATGATTTGCCACGTTTACAGTTTGTGTTCGTCCAGCTAGGAAAAGGCGCACGATGTTTTGGAGTTTGAGAGTTATACTATCCGCGTCTTCAATAATTCGATATAGTAACAAATCTCTTGTTTCTTTCTCCTACGCTATGATAAAATCGATTCTGCGGTTGACACATGCTGACCTCTTTAATGGGGCCACTGGTCGGATAGTTCCCGATATTTTGTATGAATTTCTATATAGTGACAGTATAGTCCCTGTGTAAGTCTGGCGTATCAGACCAATGGACAACCCAATATATCTGCTTGGTAACTCCATAGTTACCAGTAGCCAAAACCCGGCCGTGTTCATGTCAACCTGTCTTTCTGCTGTCAAACAACAGGGCTCAACGGCTGAGAATGAAGAGGCATATTGTTCTTCTCATCCTCATCTTCCAATGAGGAGTATGAATCCTCTAGCTCCTGGTGTAGATCGTACGGGAGATCGTCATCCGAGCCGGAAGACTTATCGTCTTCACTTTCATTCTTGGGCTCGGTCTTGGGGCGTGTGTTCCTATATCGTTCATCTTTGTCTCTGCTATCATCGTCGGGGCTCGAGCCCGACTCCGAATCTGAATCTGGCTCTGATGGAGGCTCTGATGGAGGCTCCTTGTGCGCCTCGTCGAGTTGGCTGCTTTCTCTGGTGGGCTCGAGCTTGACTCCTCGCCCGGGATGGGTCGAGGAGCTTTCGTCGCTGTCGGAATCATCGGAGCCGAGGTACGAATCCGAATCAGTACCTCTCAATCGAGGTTCAGGTTTGATTACTGGTTGTGAGGAAGCCCGGAGATCTGGACTTGGTTTGCCCTCCTCGTCTGATTCGACTCGAGAGTCGGTCTCATACTCCGACTCGGAATCTTCGCTTTGGCTGATTTCGATGTTCTCCTCTTTGACAACGGGCACTGTGTCCTGACTAACTTGTATTCTCTCGTTTCTAGTTTCGAGTTGAGAGTGCATGCCAGGATTCTGATTGAGGTCGCTACCCTCGTCCGGTTGGAAATTAGAAACGGATGCGTGCTCAGGCTTCGAGTTGCCATCATGATCAAAGTGTAAGTTCTCATGCGTGGTATTCCATTCTGCAGCTCCACTCAAAGGCACACCCCCGACATGGCTTTGGATGTGGACAAGCGGTTTCTGGTCAGAGTCCCTCCCTGCGTCAGAGGTGGCATCGGAATCAGCGCCGTACGCGAACTCAATATCGGACTGTTCGCCTGGATCAACAGCAATGGCCGGTACTGAATATTGTCGCTCGGACGCAGTGGCTTCGACTTCAGGCTTCCGAGACGAAGGCGGATGATTTTGTTCCTCATCGCCCAAGTCCGAGTCAGGAGCTGGTTCTTCGTTTGAACCGTAATCCACTCTCTTCTCCTTGAAATCCTGACTTGGACCTTGATCCACGGTATCTTCCTCGATATCCATCTTCGAGTCTCCGGTGCCTGCAGAATCCGACTCCTCCTGCATGGAGCCTTCAATGTCCATTGCATCGCTGGTTTCCTCGGTTTCTGTTACATCGTCGGCGTCTCGGTCATCTTCGGCCCTCAGCTCGTTTTTAACGGCGTGGTTCCCCGAACCCTGTGAATCATTGTTGCTACCCATTTCATGATCTCCGTCGCTGGCTATTGAGATGGAAGATTCTCGCATGACCATGCGTCTTTCAATACGCCTCCGTTTTCGTCTATTCTCTGACAAGTCTTCGTAGAGGTCGTGTACCTCGTGCCCGTATTCCTCCCAATCGCTTCGATACAGAGTCCGGTCGCGCCAACTGACCAAGTCTTCTTTCGTCTTGCGCTCGCCAATCGGCTTGCGCAACTTAGAGCCTTGCTCTGTCTTGGAGGCCAATGATGAAATTCCAAATGGGGCTGGCTTCCCCATCAAGCTCGAAAGCCGCAATTCTTCTGAGGCATTGTTCACCTGGTCAATCTCTTCTGCGTGCTCGTCCTCAAGATTAACTGACGCCTCATCGATAGGCGTCGTTTCAGGCGATGACAATATGGATGAAGCAGAGGAGTATACATCAGATTCGTTATCATCATCTTCAACTGTGCCGTGCGGAGCACGACTCTCAGATCTCCGCCTGGAAGTGCTTCTTGCATCGACTGGAACCTTTCCGGAAAGAATATCTTCCACTTCGTCATAATCCATAAGCTCCGAGTGCCATCCTTTCTTGTGGCGGAGGTCTGCAACTTGCAAGCTGCACCTTCGGGCTAATCCAACCCAAAAGTCGAAGCGATCCTGAGGCATGTTGAGCACATTCAGCGCAGTCCTCACGTCGCGCGATCTCACTATTCGTGCTTTGCGGTTCCCTGTTTCCCTCATGTTCCGTAGTCGTGACATGGCGAAGAAAAGGGTGGAATGTACGAGACGGCGAGTCACGCTTATAGCAAGAGCGTAGAAATCCGCCAGAGCGTCCGCCGTTATGGAAGGTGTCTCGTCAGCACAGGCGACGTTGAGCCAATTATCCTCTAGCCTTGGACTACCGGCGTTCATGAAGAACCTTTCAGATAGTCTGATCCACTTTTTGATGTTGAAAAACTCGGCAGTGACATAGACGCTTGAGCCTGGTAGAGGAGTCTCGTCTCGTTCCTCCAACTGTTCCTCTACCATTTCTGCGATCTCTCGATCGACAATCCAGACGTTCTGATGTAACTTCCTCCCTACAACATCTTCAGACCGCTGTTCTTCAAGAGCTAATAGCTCAGCATAATCGTCAAGTGCCTTGCAACATTCTTGACTGATCTCCAGTGCTGCTGGGACTTCGCCGAGAACGACGGTTCTGCTGTGGCGATCTCGGAGGTGTTGCCGTTCCAGTCCTCTGTGTAGGAGCTTCAAATGCTCCTGAACTTCCAACTCCGATTTTGAGCCAATCGCCTGGGCAATTTCCGCGACGCCGTTCTTCCCTTTTCTGTCAAGCATGCTGAATAGAATCTCCTTCTCTTGTGAAGTCCAGATGGCGACGCCATTTTGAGTTGCAGCGTAATTTTCGCTCCCGACAGTGGAAGGCACAGTATTGTTCGCTGCTTCTGCAAATTCAGCGGTGTATGCATCCACACATGCTATTCCGAGTGACGTGCGTAGAGTGTCCAGTATCTGAGCCCGAGTCCCTCTTGTCGCTCTGGGTATCACTTCGGGAGCGTCTCGGTCTTCGGACTCTGACGAATCAAGATGTTCAAAGCTGTCGACCGGAGGAGACGAGGCTGAGACTTTTGCACCTGAGTACCTGGACTCGATATCGGAATCAGACGCTTCTTCGTCTTCATCTGGCTCGTAAACGCTTGAACTGCTCATCGTCAGTTCTTGATAGATTCAAGCACACACGCCAAAGACATTGAGTTCGGGCGGATGGCAGGCGCATCCCATCGGTCTAGAGTGCCCGAAGAAGCTATAATTGCTTAGTTAGAATGGTTCATCATTATGTGTAGCAACAAGATCCAGAAATCCAAAAAAGTTGAGTAGAGGTCTTATCGGCTTGGCAGATTTCCGATAAGGGAAGCCAATGTTTGCACTGTTTGCCTCGGAGATAGCATTGATACTGCGGTACGAGGGGAGGGGAGCAACGACTTGATCGTCTCTCGCATTACTGACATGCTTTTGCTTCATGGCAACTAAATGAACGTTTTTCGACGGAGATTGGGGCATATTCCCATTCTGAATATCACCACTCGAGCTAATCGACCTCACTGGCCACCTCTGACATTTCACCGACATGGCCGTTTCAACTCTACCAGCTCAGGGCCGACCACAGAGCCGACCACAGAACCCTCACGCTCGTTTGAGTCTCCCGGGATAGTTCTCCGAGACTATCAGGAGGAATGTATTCAATCGGTATTAAAGTACTTGGACGAGGGTCACAAGCGCTTGGGTATCTCCCTTGCGACTGGTGCTGGCAAAACGGTTAGTATATCGATTTCGCATATTGATCGACACTGGCTGATCTTCCTCTCAACGCTGGCAGGTCATCTTCACTGAGCTAATTGGTCGCATCCCGTCACGCAATGAGATAGGCGACAAGACTTTGATTATTGTGCATCGAAGGGAGCTTGTGGAACAAGCAGCCCAACATTGCCGTCGCGCGTACCCTGACCGAACCGTCGAGATTGAGATGGGCAATAGCCATGCCTCAGGAGCTGGGGACATTATTGTCGCCTCTGTGCAGACTCTGACGCGAGGGAATAGACTAGCAAAGTTCGATCCAAAACTGTTCAAACTGGTGCTGGTGGACGAGGCGCACCACATCGTCGCTTCCTCTTACCGAGAAGCTCTGAGGCATTTCGGAGTGGACGAAGCCTCTACGGATTCTCCGGCTCTCGTCGGTGTCTCGGCTACACTTTCTCGAAACGATGGCCTGAAGCTGGGTGCTGCAATCGATCACATTGTGTACCATAAAGATTACATCGACATGATTGACGACAACTGGCTTGCTAATGCGGTCTTTACCACGGTCCGCTCCGAGGCAAACCTGTCCAAGGTGAGAAAAGATAGCTTTGGGGACTTTGCAATCGGCTCTCTTTCCAAGGCAGTCAACACGGAGGATGTTAATGACACCACCGTACGTGCATGGCTAGCTAACGCGCAAGACCGCAAATCCACGCTGGTATTCTGCGTGGACGTCGCACACACGAAACAGCTCACGGAGACCTTCCGCAGCCACGGCATCGACGCGCGGTACATCACGGCAAGGACCCCAAAAGAAGTACGAATAGAGCAGCTGCGTGCATTCAGAAACCAAGAGTACCCCGTGCTCCTGAACTGCGGTCTCTTCACAGAAGGCACTGACATCCCCAACATTGACTGCGTCCTACTCGCCAGACCGACTCGGTCGCGGAACCTCCTCATTCAGATGATCGGCCGAGGACTCAGATTGTACCCCGGCAAGGAAGACTGCCATATCATCGACATGGTGGCAACCCTCAACACCGGCGTCCTCTCCACACCAACCCTATTCGGCCTACATCCAGACGAAGTCCTGCAAAAAGCCAAAGCCAAAGATCTGAAAGACATGCCACTCGAAGGCACGGCAACGGGGACCCAAGCCGACGAAAACGAAACGGAGGAACCGCCCCCCTCCCCAGACGAACCAGACGTCAACCTAACATTCACAAAATACGACACAATCTACGACCTAATCGCCGATCTCAAATCCGAAAAACACATCCGCGCTCTAAGCCCCCACACCTGGGTTCGTGTCGGCGACAATCGCTACGTCCTCACCGACACTTCAGGGTGGCTCACAATCGACAAGGAAGAAGACACAAGTCGAGCGTACAACCCCAATCCCGAGCTCGACCCAACCGACAACCCCAACCCTTACATCTTCACCGTCCGCCACGTCGCCAAATTCAAAAACTCCGATGACAGCGTCACACACACCCGTCCACGACTCATCGCCACAGCTCCCGACTTCGAGACTGCCCTTCGCGCCGCAGACACGTTCGCGACTAACGAGTTCGAGGAGCGATATATCACGGTGTGGCAGACGTGGAGGCAGCTTCCTGCGTCAGAGGCGCAGGTGCGCTTCCTGAATAAATCGAAGCTCAGGCATGGGTTGATCCACAGGAAACATCTTACCAGGGGCCAGGCGGCGGATCTGATCACGAAGTTGAAATTTGGTGGTAAGGAGAGGTATGAAGCCCGGAAGAAGGAGCGGTTTGCTCAGTTGCGTGCGCAGGAAGAGCTTGATGAGTTGAGACGGGATGGTGTTCGGGTTGGGCCGGTTGAGACCTAGTTCTTCCTCCCTTTACTATTGTATATTATAATGATACCTCGAATGCAATGAATGTTGAATGATTATGTATGATTCCTGTTCCTTGGCTCGCCTTCACTGCTAGTCTATCGAACATCGTCGTGACTTGTGTACATGTGCTTCTCGGACAAACCGCTCTATATCCAGATTCCAACAAACAACCATGAAGATAGCCATACATACAGCACCTCGTATATCAGTGACCAGACAATGGCAACAGACACAAAGGCAAGAAATAGGGATGTCGAGGTCAGTCAAGCAGTCTGGGACTTTCTCAGACTCGAAGTAAACTCGATGAGAGGTCTCTGTACAGTCAATTCCCATCACGCAATGGGAGCACAAAGCACAACAACAAAGCAGAACACCGCTCCAGAAACGACACGCATGAAATCAACTCCGGTATGCGTAATGATCGCCTCAGCCAAATGAAGATGACAAAGATGGAACAGGAGAAGGAAAGATTAGATAAGGGGACATAAATTAAGTCGTTCAATATCGGGCTCCGTGGCTCCGTCATGGCTTCTTCTTCTGATGGCTTCCGCCTGGCTCCGACATGCCGTGTGGGGCATCGTCGCCTTCGAGAATGCGCCAAAGGCGTCGGAGGGAGACGCCGCTGCTGAAGAAGTAGATGATGACGAACCAGGCGGCAAGGATATTAGCCAGGTGGTGGAGAAGGTAGGCGTATGATACGCCGTAGACTGCCGAGTAGACGGCAATGGCAAAGAGGATCATAGATGTAACATGTTTTAACCTACGATGATTAGTCGAGTGACACAGACGCGAGGAATGATGGCGCATACCTTGTGGTGACTCTGGGAACCATGGCCCCGCTGGTCATGGTCTCCACAAGGAGGATGAAAGGCATAATGGACAAGACATTATGATGTGACGAGAACGGCATGAACCAGTGGACAACAAGGTTGTGAGCCCAAACCAAGAGGACGAGAATGTTGATGGGTAAGATCCAGAGCATGAGAATGAAGATCGAGTGGGCATAATTAGAGAAGTTGTAATGTACAGTGGACCTCTGTTTATTGTCAGTTACCTGATCATTGATGACATGGATAATGCATACCGTTTCCTTGGCGTGCCATTGTGCCCGCACACACGTTGCAAGCTGAACAATGCACGCAACCATGTAGGCAAACTGATAGGGAATTAAGGTTGAGACGAGAACCAACAGAATGGCGGTGTTGATCATCCGGCGTCTTGCAGTCGGAGCGCTAAAAATGGGGTTGCTAATCCAGTCAGCGAGATTCGTCAAAAGCAAGGGTCTTGACCTACCCCTTGTCGTTGCGTTTAATGTAGCCTGATTTGCTTTTCAGGTACCCATAGATGAAAGAAAACACAGACAGAAGGATGAGCGCGATGTAATTGAGAATAACGCAGACACCGACACTGATCAGGCCAAAGACAGGTACCAAAAACCAGAAGAATGCATCCTGCGATCCCAAGAGCAGATCGTTTTTTGTAAAGTCAATCGGAGTCTCGGTGGAATTAACTCGCCAGTTGAACGGTTCGTCGCTGGGTGGGAGTTGCGTCGTTGTGGACAAAGAGGACGCCAGCAAGGACATGGCAAGCAGTAGAATTGGGAACGATGACCGCAGAGCACTGTCCAGACCTTCGGCGAAAGTGATGAAATAGCCAATCTCGTCATACATCTGAAATTGTTTGCGGAGGACAAGAGCGACAACAAGCAGGGGAAATGCAGCAAAGACGGTCCGATAGCGCATCACAAGCTCTCCCAAACTGCCGGCAATGTCCACCTTGAGAGAAACGTCGACAGTGGAACCACAGCTTGGATCCGTCCACAGCTGAAAGGAGACACCACCGAGAGTTGCTTGTTCGCGGAGGGGCGGAGGCATGAAAGGTGCTACTCCGTGAAGACTGACCTTAACCTTGTCCACATTGACGAAGAATTTCGACTCGTGCGGGTCGGATATCGATTGTCGCAGTAGAGGAGCGAAGAGCTCCTGTTTCTTCTGATGACTGTGTCTCACAATGTGGAGCTTGTAATCCAGCAGACTAGAATGCAGAGCTGGAATTTTGATTTCAGTGAGCATTGGACGATTCGCCGGCAGTCTCATCTTCAGCCCGGCACCGAGCAGACCACCAAGGCCGCCGCGGACCCTGATCACAGCATCCGAACTGTCGGAAAATTCTGCCAGAACCCAACCTTTGGTGGGACTGTCGGCTTTGTCAACAACAGCAACGAATTGGTGCTCTGAAAGATCCTCCAAATCATACTGCAGATATGAGAAAGGCTGGACCCGGTCAAAGGGATGCTTGGAAGCTGGTGTCGATGCTGGCAGGTGAATACCATCCTCAGCCGCATTCTTGCAAGCGAGACGCGTCGAACCCGTGTTGCCTCCAGAAAAGTCCATATTCATAGAGAAAACAGTTGCGAATTTGCCATTCTGAAGAGGAAAAACGCTGCAGAAGAGAACTTCCAGATTGCCATGCTCTCCGGTCTTATCGAAAATTTGGTCGGTGAGAAGAGTGAACTTTTTGCCTGATACTCCTTGCGGAGGTATGGGCAAGAGATAAAACTTTGGGCCGGAGCGATGGCCAAGTTCGCGAAGGATGAGCTTTTGGCCTTGCGGGAGGATCGAATTGCTTTGGTCTTCTAGGGTCAGAAGTGTGTTTGGTTCTGGACAGTTAGTCAAGAGTTAGTCAAGGTGAAGCCGACAGAAAAGTTAACCAGGTGGACCAACCCTTCTGAGGTAGTGTTCTCTCAGCTACCGACTCTAAGCCAGTGAGGTACCATTTCTTGAAGATCCGCATTCTCTCAGCTCTCGGTTTAGTTTGGCTTGCACGGCGAACATCTACAATATCAAAAAGTGACTTGATGATCGCCTTGCGGAACTGGTCACACCACGTAATGGATAGATGGTCCACACCGATCCAAACATCGGGGATGGTAGAGGTGAAGACAGTGAAGCCGTGAGTCTCGGGGACAAGAGACGAAATACTAGCGTAGTCGGACGGCACAACGGTGTCGCGCGAGCCACCAGCGATGGAGATGAGAGTGACGTGCCACAGAGGGTTGTTGTTGGCCCATGTCTGCGAGTATGCTTCCCGCCAGTAGTCATTGATCTGCTTGTAGGTGTGAACGATGTCCGAGTCGAAGGAGACGGGCGGTTTCGCGTGGGGCGCGGACATGGTGAGGATGGTATTGACCGAGTTGGCCTGGTAGTTTGACATGGTCAATGCGGTACGCGCGACGATGCCACCCATCGAGTGTCCGATGAGAATCACCGAGCTGGGATCGGGGAGCTCGGGGTCCCTTCGCGATCGTTTGGGGTCGTGGTAGAGGGAGAGAATGTACGCGACAGCCTCGTTCACGTATTCCGCCTGGTCAAGGAGTGTTTGGCCATGGAACGCAGCCATATCCTCATTGAAGTCGATCATGAAGAAATCCAAGCTCCGGGTACCGGCCTTGATGCGCTCCTGGTCGTGACGGACGACATCGTAAAAGTGTCTCGACGCTTCGGCGGCGAGTGATCGGACTTGTCTATAGCTCCCGGCATTCCCGGGTAAGAACAGGACGGGGGCCCCATTCAACTTTGGGCCCGTTAGCAGTGCACCCGACGAATCAGAGCCGGAAAACATACCCCTAGGTTTTCTTGGTTATAAGAATCGACACCCTGCTCCCGGTAGAGATAGAGATTGTATTTGCTCGCGAAGCGCGTATGTTCCGTATCAAAGCCCACCATGTGGAGAAACGCTGGGCTCATCACAGGTATCCCACATCCATCTTCGCCAGCCTGACGAGCAGTGAACGAGCGGACGATAAAGAAGAGGAACACGGAAGCGACAAGGGTCGTCAGGGCCGTCAATATCGAGCAAGACCACGGGCTGCGCAGCCGGGAGGACCGGAGCCGAGAACCCTCAGGAGAAGCCTCCATGGGAAGTCGCTGGGAGGCCAATGGCATCTGGAAGGATGTCGAGGAGGATTTTGTATCAGAGGAAGCGGCGGCCATGGTCGTAGTCGACGAGGACGACGGCGTCCTCCACAGACCCGAGTTCCGAGAGCGAGGGGTCGAGGCGCCGTTGTCTCGTCGAAGATCGAAACTCGTACCTCTTTTCGCTATCTGCGAGCGCGACTTTTCGGCCGTCTCGCAGGCATTATTACTCGGGACATGTGCTGACGATTCTGTTGGGGTTCGCGAAATCAGAGGCGAGTCTTCAGCGTCGTCCTCGACAGGAGAGCCAGACGAGCGTCTGGGCATTGGAGGAGGTGGAGGATTTCCGTACTCATCCAGCACGCAGGAACCGATCGAAGCTTTCTGGGGCGGAAAGGCGGATCTCAGCCTGAGACCTTGGGTTGGGTGGGTTTATCGCGACAGCGGTAAGGGATGAGCCCAGGAATGTAAAAGGAGCAATTGGGACCAGCTGATTGGAAGGAGAGGAGCAACTGCAAAATTTAACGAGTGTGAGGGTGATGATGGATCATGGGTCGGTGGCTGGTCTCGTAGCCTCAGGATTATTTCGCTGTTATTTCTTGGATTAATCTTGGCTCCCCCTTTGGTACAGGACGAAAAGGGCCAGACACTTGACCGAGAGGCGGGGAGGAGCCGCTGGATAAGGAGGAAATGAGAGGGAGAGAGGGCGACGGAGATGGAGTTTGCGACTGCGAGAGATCTGAGGTACGAATCTGGAGAAGAGTAAGTAGAGACCTCCTAACTACCTTAGCAGCCTTGGGTAGTCGACCCCGAATGAGATGCAGTTGATTTGCTTGGAAGCCTTGGATCGTGCTTTTGCTGAGGGCCGGAGTCGGAACGGGCTTGGCGGATGCTCTCGGCACGCTTCTCATCGCCAGGATGGCAGGAGACCGCGGCTGACTATGAATAATGGCATAAGGGGATCAAAACAAAGGGCTACTAATAAAAAACTAGCAGCATCTCCAATTGACTTGTAAAGACTACTGTTGCAGGGCACTATCTTGTGTTTATCCATTAATGCCAATTCTTTCGAATTAGTGTGGGCGACGTCATCCGCCTTGTCAAGCTGCAATAACACCAAGAAACAGAGACAAGGTCAGGTCGGAGAATAAGCAGGAATGAATTTACATATAAAGGATTATGGAGCTTCAGATTCCTTGCATCATGAGGCCCTAAAGATACAACCATTCTCATAAGGTACAACAGAAAGATGGAGGTGGTGCACGCCATCTTAAGCCTTCCTCTAACAATCAAAAGCCAATCAGATTGATCCTACAATACAAATCTGCCTCACCTGCAGGGTAACATATAAGGTAGCCTAAGTACACCCTGGGAAGTACATAGTGTAACCATTCTCCAACCTGGGTCGAACCTGTAGAACTACCAACTCGAACCATTGATAGTACCTGACTTAGTCAATCTGGTCCTATTACCTCAGTGTGACTGCTATCTGTCTGCTCTTAATATCATCATACATAGTCATACATGTACCTGTCACCTGTCCAGGGACGAACACGTAGTGCGGGGGCTGCTCTATATAAAAATCATCATCGACCTTCTTCGCTCTCAATCTTGTTGACAACTCTCCACTCAACATCCCCATCGATGTCGAATCGAACATAGCAAAGGTAGGTCTCCTGGTTTCCTTGATAAACTAGAACCAAGAACGAGCATGAAGAGATTTTCAAAGTGTGATTCGGCCATCACTCTGGCCGGCCGACATGATCTTTAAAATTGTTGATTAAGCAGAATCTGATGAGCTCTTATGTCTTCTTACGTTGTGTCTGCGTCTGTTACTACCGTGACTTCTGTTGACTATGGTATAGGTCCTCAGATCTTCGAGTTATGATTAGATGGTTACTGTGAGATTGGATGGCTGTCCGGGTTGATTTGTTCGTCAGAGATAAAGCCCAGGACGAAGCATGCAGTGACTGCCCTGGCAGGATTAAAGCCTATTTACTATAGTGGAAATTGACATCCATATGTATCAGCGAGCCCAGTCTAAAATCAGCCGAAGGAAATAAAATGTTCAGGCCCGAGAGGTTGATGTTTAGTAGTGCTGACGGTAAAAGTAATTGAGGGAGATTCAACACGCAAGCTTTTTGGTCAATCCACGATGGATCAATGTTCGTAACAGGTTGACCTCTAAGACTCTATGGCCCTTTAGTAGTCGGTATAGTCAGCTCATCCTCATCCAATTAAAAACCTGACCATTACCTATAATGTAACTGTTCCACTCGAGCGTCATAGAGAGAGCTCAACGACGCAGACTACAGGTTCTTGATGCTCCATCGCTCGTTAGAGTCCAAGACGCGATTCGCAGCGGATCATTGGCCTTGAATCGAAGAGTCGGCGACGATCATTGTCCTCTGAGGTCCAAAACACTGTGCAAAGATCACTCTCCGAACCCAGCAGCAGCAGCAGCCTTATTAGTCTACCATGTCAGGGTTATAAGCAAGTGCACAGCCTGTGTCAAAAAGCGACCCTGGCATGGGGTACGGTGCCTTCAAAGAGCGCTTCCTGTAAAAGCGCCATGCTTTGTGTCTAACAAGAGCTGCAGGAAACATTCGGAACCCTCACGTGTGTCGGACAAACCCAATTGATGAAGTTAGCCGGCGATGGACACGCCATTAACTTCAGGTATGCGACCAACGAATGGCGCGAATGAAGGCCTAACCAGCTGACCTTCCGCCCACAGTATGTATTCGAAGGCTATGAAAGCTGGTCTGCGACGGAATGTAGAGATTTCGTGACATTGTCCATTCCTTACTTCGCATCCCAAGCAGAAGAGTCGGATTCGACCAGCATAGGTGTAGTCTCTCGGAGCTATAACACAGATAGCTTCGGTTTTGATTCTCGAACCGCAATATTCCGCTCGAATGCGACGTGCAACGCCGTGCAGCAACTGCTGAATATTCTCGACCTTCCCCCGCGGAGATCGATGTGTATACTTTCTCTTCTGGCATCTGGAGAGAAGGTCAAAGTCAGCTTCGGGTTCGAACGGTTTCAAGTGGCGAGTTATGGGTAGAAGAAGGAAGTGGGATTTCCAAGAGCAAATGAAGAGCAACCGAGAAAACCAGTTGCTCCGGGTGTTGGCGACATGCAATGACCCCTGCCGTACCGATCACGAACTCAAAACGATATGGTCATCCCTGAAATTAGACTTCCCGATTCACGGAGAAACCGAGTACGTACACGAGGGCACGAGGCACTAACAGCTCTTCGAGTCTGGGCCTTGGCTGAAAGTGCCCGAAGAATGCCCGAAAATGCGGGTGTAGAGGCCTATTCGAGAACAAGTCTATTTGAGAGTCAGGCCCAAGCAGTAGCTCACCCGGTGAGAAGTGGAATTGACGCGAGACTGCGCTGATGAAGTCGCAATGACCTCGTAAGGTAGATTGATGTAGCCGTTTTGTTTCCCGTTTCCCAACCTGAGTTGTCAGGTGATTGTTTAGAGAAGCTTTGGGCCAAGAGCGTCAAGAGCCTAAGAATTACTAAGAGTTGTCTGGGCGAGCTTGTCCAACCGCCCTACCACTACAACATGATAAATAGCGTTACTATCCTTGAGCCACATTCCACCGTTGTTATTAGCTTGATCTTGGCGATAATAAATCGTATCTTTGAGCAATATATACCTACTCACCTATTGAACGAAAACACCCGATTGCAATACGGGGTTCTCCAGATTATGATCAACTGGAGAGAGAAGAGAAGCGACTCCAGACAACTCCACACCAACACCCCGCACCGCACAATGCGGGATTAATTAGAATTAGAATTTCCGAAGGAACCTGAAGTCCTGAACCGCCCGCTGTGCCCCAAAGGACGAGCCAATGAAAACTGTCGGGTCACTTGCTCTCGGCCGATGTCCGACCCAAGTAGGTAAGGCCCTTGAACCCCTAAACTCTCGCTGAAGTTCTGAGCACTATCTACAGTAGCACATTTCACCAAGCAAAGGGATGCTACTCGATAGTTTCAGACTAAAGTCTTAGAAGAGCACGAAAAATCCCCGGATCACTGCGACAAGCTGGGGATGGCCCGGGGTCACCGGGGGAGTTCGGCAAAGCGAGTCAGTCTGGGAGAGAAAGATGCCGAACTACAGTACAGCAGACTGCGGTGTCCCGCGGAGAATCATGACTAAATGGTCAGGAGGGCGTCCTTTCAAGTTTGTATCCCTAGACTGTGGAGAACTTGGCCTTGGAGTAAAGCTTGGCAATATTTCTGTGTGATTGCCAATTTGCCATAGTATTTCCCCCTCTGCAAATTACTTTTTACTCTTCTTTTTTCCTTTCAATCATTAGTTGAATGCATTCGATCTGAGGATCGGGGAGAGGAGTGTGAGAGTGTCACTATCGGAGGTTTTCTCATCGGAATTGGACTGCAGCTTTCATGCAAGGAGTCGAGAGTCGAGACAATATCGGCTTCCCCAACTGCCCCAAGGGGCCAAGACTGCCACCAAAGCTTCCCTGAATCCCTTGCCCATTCGGGGTTTAGCCGCCTTTGAGAATCCTTTGGTCCCACGGTTTCTCGTCTCCTCCGACGCTTAAACTTTCCTAGTGGCTGACTAGACAAAGTAGACCCTGTTAACATGTTTCCACTTTCCACGAGTTGGTGAACTTGGTGTAGCTGTGGGTGTCTATTCCCCAGAGGGAATAACCGGGGGGAGGGGTGACATTCTTCTTCGCGCTCGTTCGCTGATTTAAAACCGGCCCAGCTCCCTCTGCTGTTGGTGTGACATCCCCTTCTTCATCCACGCGACTTGTCATACTTCTCATCCCTTCGCTGTCTATTCTGATTTTGGTCAGCTATCCTCTCCCTCATCATGGCTGAACAGTATGAGGGAAAGCCTCAACATGAGGCCCCCGTCTCAGCCGTGGAGGAGCACGGCCATCGCATGAGCATCGGCCAATACCTCGTCACTCGAGTCTCGACCTTGAAGCCTCCCATGAACCATGCTCCCAATCCTTTCAAGGCTCTTACCCTCCTGAACAGACAGCAATGGTTATTTTTCCTGGTGAGTAGCCCTTGACCATATTCATATCACTACTGAAACCGGAACTGACCTATCCAGGTCGCCTTTCTCGGCTGGACATGGGACGCCTTTGATTTTTTCACCGTCTCCTTGACTGCCTCCGGATTGGCCGAGACGTTTAATAAATCCATCTCCGATATCACCTGGGGTATCACCCTCGTGCTCATGCTCCGATCCGTCGGCGCCATTACATTCGGTATCGCATCCGACCGCTGGGGCCGCAAGTGGCCTTTCGTGGTCAACAACATCCTCTTCATTGTTCTGGAACTCGGAACCGGTTTCTGCCAGACATACAATCAGTTCCTGTAAGTTTTGTCTCATGTCAAATCGGACATCACTAATGATTAATCGCATAGTGCCACCCGTGCTCTCTTCGGAATCGCCATGGGCGGATTGTACGGTAACGCAGCGGCCACCGCCCTCGAGGATTGTCCCTTGGAGGCGCGCGGTATCATCTCCGGTCTCCTGCAGCAGGGCTACGCCTTCGGATACCTCCTCGCAACGGCGTTCGCGCGCGGCCTCGTCAACACCACCCCCCACGGCTGGAGACCCTTCTACTGGTTCGCTGCGGGCCCTCCCGTCCTCATCATCATCTTCCGTCTGTGTCTGCCCGAGACCGAGGCTTTCAGACAGCGCCAGGCCATCCGTGCTGAGGTCCGCGGCGGCGTCACCTCGACCTTCTTCGAGGAGGGCAAGGTCGCCCTCAAGCGCCACTGGCTGCTGCTCGTCTATCTCGTCCTGCTCATGGCCGGATTCAACTTTATGGTATGTTAACCTCCTACATCCAAACGAATGCAGCTAGCTGACAGTCACCAGTCACACGGCTCTCAAGACCTCTACCCCACCATGCTAACAAACCAATTCAAATTCTCCCCCAACGCCGTCACCGTCACCCAGGTCGTCGCCAATCTCGGCGCCCTGTCCGGCGGTACCCTCTGCGGCTGGGCGAGTCAGATCTTCGGCCGCCGCTTCTCCATCATCCTCGTCGCCATCGTCGGCGGCGCCCTGCTGTACCCCTATACCTTTGTCGAGACCAAATCCGTCATGGCGGCGGCCTTCTTCCAGCAGTTCTGCGTGCAGGGCGCTTGGGGTATCATCCCCATCCATCTGATGGAGCTTGCGCCCGGCTCGATCCGTACTTTTGCGGTCGGTACTTCGTATCAGCTGGGTAACCTTGTTTCGTCGGCTAGCTCGACCATCGAGTCGACCATTGGGGAGCGCTTTCCCCTGCCGCCTACCGAGAAGGTCAAGCACCGCTACGACTATGGCAAGGTTATTTGCATCTTCATGGGATGTGTCTATGCCTATGTCATTATTATTACCTTTTTTGGGCCCGAGAAGTTGGGCCGGCAGTTTGATGTCGCGCATGACAAGGATATGGAGATTGTGGCTGCTCATCGCGGAGTCGTCGACGAGGATCCTGAGAAGGCTGTGGCTTCTCACAAGGATTAAGTATTTAAATTGCTCGATGGACTTTATGTTTGCAATATATACCCTCTATCTGGCTATCATCATGAATCTTGGATGCGCACAATGAATGAATATGTTTGCTAGGAGAGTATCGGCATATATCGTGGCTCATGTAATGCTCATACTCCAGAATGATATCCATGAGTGTTCAGATCTTTTGCAGGTTCCGTCAGTATTAATCCATCATTTGCGAAGGTTCTCAGACTCACCGTAAATTGCCATAAGGTGGCTTTAGAGTACCCGCCCCTGACCCCTCCCAGTCGTAATGAGAGATTTGCCATAGTGATGGCCTTGTATGTGATATGTTCGAAAAATTTGATGTATACCCGCCCCTGACCCCTCCCAGTCG
>JACBAD010002040.1:0-102552 GCA_014281905.1 Aspergillus hiratsukae
GTCCCCTCGCCGCTTCTGCACGCCCCCGCCCCCGCTCCGCAGAACATTCACAGGCGTATTGGCGCGGGAAATCTGGAACCGACGAAGAGACCGCGGCGACGCGGAAACCGGACTCTCCCTCCCGCTCGACGCAGAAGACTCCCGCGCCCCGTCTGCAGCAGTAGAACCCAACGGATCCGCACTCGATGAATAAAGTGCGCGGTGGAGCTTCTCCTCTGCTGCCTTGCGCACAGCAGCGAGGCGCTGTTCCTCTCGGAACTCGGCCCCAGGCGAAGTAGCTCGGACCAGAGGCACGGTCGCGCCGGCGCCGGCGCCCGCTCCTGGACCTGAACCCGCAGGTCGAGCAGAAGCCGGAAACGCAGAGCTACTCACAGACCTCGGAGTGAGAAGTGTGCGTGACGGTGCAGCCAGGGACGCAGAGCTCGATGCGCCGCTGACCCGATCATTGCCACCGACCTGGACCCGCTGGAAGACAAAGTCCGTAAAACGTCGCTTGGTCTGGCGGAGTTCAGACTGGATATCTGTAGTTCATGTTAGTTTATTCTATTATAGACCAGGACTCATATGAGCAGTTAGTAGCGTGTGGACATGTGACGCCTACAAGGCCGTGGGGCGACCCAAAGTCAAGAGCAGTCCTTACACAGTGTGTCCACCGGTTCTTCTTCGCGGCGACGCTTGATGTTGATCTGCTCTGGAGGTAGGGCCATCCTGAAACCTTGGAGAAATTCCAGAAGAGCTTAAAATGTAGATTGAAGAATTGACCAAGATTGATGAAGGGGAGAAAAACAAAGACTGATGGAATCGCCCTTCAGCGCGAGCTTCATGGATTGTGCCCAATAAGGATTAGCCCCGAGCCAAGCGGAGTTGACCTCACGTGATTACAGGTAGTTGATGTCTGCTTCAGACGTGCTGGATGTATAGAACTGTTACTTCTACTGACGGCCATTCATTTGATTTCATTTTGTTAATTCTTGTCCCATATCCTTCATCATCCAATGGCTTGAAATCGCCCTCGCCATCGTGGACCCATGACGTCCACAGCTATATAACCCTTGTCCGTATCCAACATGCAACGTGGGTGAGCTGTATGCTCTGCTTGAATTCGTTGAAGTGGCACCAAGAATGCAAATATGGGAATGAAACGTCATGCTGAACCAGTCCAGGGTATCAGCCGACGTTCTCATCCCGCTCTCTCATAGCGCACTGAAAGTCAGCGGCTGGGAACGGCTCAAAAAGGTAAGAACACACTAACTAAAAAGACAGGGGTAGAAAACAAATATTAAGACCATACCCGGGTAGCAATACAAGTGATGATATCAAGAAGGTATTAAAATGTGGTAAGACAGCATGGCTGAGAAAAGAAGAAAATATTTGAACAAAATAAACAAGTGATGCAAGCACGCAGTTAACCAAACCGATACAAAGAAGGAAGCCGCAATGTTGACAATGGAGGATATGAAAAAGTTGGGTAGAACGACACTCATAGAATTGAACAGCCGGATGGATCACTCAGATATGAATACAACTATTTTGCGCCGATTTCCTCCTCAGCCCAGCCAGGCAGAGAAGTCTCGTTCTGAATGGCCAGCCCAAATCCCGCATGATTTAGTCCTCCCAGAGCCGAGGAGAAGCTGGAGAAACTTGCTTGGGGCTGGTGGGCGACACCTGAGCGGCCATGGCCGTGCTGGCTCGAGACAGGGCCAAAGGGCTCCTGGGAAAACGAGGGCAAGCTGACGGTGCGAGAATGCTGCGCACGAGGCACACTCAAACTGCTGGTGCTGGCAGTTGCGTGGTGGCTTGGCCCTGAGGAGCCGTTGGACACGTTCAGATAACCACTCGAGGGCTTGTGTTGGTGCATGGGGGCTTCGATGCTTCCGTTCGTGAGCTCGCTGCTGCTGGTAGCGTTGTAGTAGGACTGTTGCTGGGCCTGAGGTTGCGACTGCGATTGAAGGGCGGCCAGGGTCATTGGGTCATTCAGTCGGTTCTCTTGTTCCTGAGCCTGCTGCTGAGCGGACATTTGGTTCAGATACATGGTCAGCGGATTGTTGGCGCCCACGTTCAGGATACCGGACGGGGAGGATACTGTTTGCAGGGGGTGACGATTCTGCTGATGCCCGTTTTGAGAGCCAGTCGAGCCGGGGGCAGGTGACAGGGCATGCCGAGTGGGACTGGACTGGGGGCCCGATTGGTTCAGATTGTGTTGAAATCCATTAAGTGCAGGAGGCGGAGACTGCGCTCCCTCGAGACCAGCTCCGTTCCGGCTATGCTGTCCACCATTGCCAGCCTGACGCGGGGGGTTGCCGCAGCGATCCTTGCCAAAGTTGATCTTGAATCGCTTGTACTCCTCACGGTTGCGCATCCCCTCAATCGCTTTAATCGCATTGGCAATGTTCGTGAAGTTGACAAAGGCGCAGCTCTTTTCCCGCAACGTATTCACCAACTCAATCTCACCGTACTCGGAAAAGTCCTGGCGGAGGCGGTCCTCCGTCCACGTTTCGTCGAGGTTGCCGACATAAACATTGCGGGAAGCGCCTCCACTCACTGCTAGTGCAATGGCGGGAGGTAGAGGACCAGAATGCTTGCCCCAGCCAATCTTCAAGCGGCGATTGTGAATCATCAGACCTTGTAGGTTGCTCAGCGCGTAGAAGGAGGCGGCAGAGGTCGGGTCGATGAAGGTCACAAAGCAGATGTGCTTGTCAGGGATGTATCGGATATGATGCAGAAGTCCGCCCCGAACCACGTTGCAAATCTCCTCGATGGTGGTTTCTGGGTGGATGTTGCCCAAGTAAATGGTCCGGTTCCCTAGATTGTTGACGCCGCCAGCTGAGGTGGCCACGGCAGCCGCAGCGACGGACTGTTGAGCGAGAGCGTTGGTGATCAGATCGCGGTCTGCGGAATTCAGAATATGCGCATAGCCGGGAGCGATGCCCAGGAATTGTGCCGCATTCTGCTGTTGTGTCTTGGACACGTACGCGCAGCGATCCTTACCGTAGAAGACGCGTCTCGGGGCCTGCCATTTGGCTTCCTGGGGCAACTGGGAAACGGCCTTCATTGCGTTGCTAATCGACAAGAAGTGTACAAACCCAATCGCTTTTTCCCTCACGATCTTGACGGTGTCAATCGGCCCGAATTTACCGAGTTCCTCGCGCAGCTCGTCTTCTGTCAACTCTTCGGGAAGATTGCCCAGATATACATTGCGCGAAGCACCCGATTGCTGAACCGCCAGCGCGACCGAGGTCGGAACCTGGGACGGCTTGCCCCATCCCACTTTGATGTCGTTGCCCTTGATGGCCAGCTTCTTAAGGATAGCATCCGAATGGAAGTGGGTCGCCGAGTTGCTGTCCAGGAAGGAGATAAAGGCACAGTTCTTGTCGGGAAGCAAGCGAACCGACTCAATTTGCCCACTTCGTACATGGTTAAGAATTTCCTCCGCGGAGGTTTCGGCGGGAATGTTGCCCAGGTACACGGTCCGGCTTGTGCCCGAGAGGAGGCCAGGGGTTACTGCCGCTGCGGGACTGCCAAATGCCGCATTACCAAGGCCTCCCAGACCACCAATTGGAGACTGTGGGCCGTTCAACAAGTGAGAATTCCCCAAGCCATCAGTTGACATCATCCCTGAATACAAACTGGCGTTCTGTGTGGCCTGTGTTGGGCTTCCGAGCTGGGTTTGATGATTCTGTGCATGTGCGGAGGCATTGGCTTGGGGGAAGCCACCGAAACTGGCGAACTGAGGCGAAGCGAAGGCAGAGGGAGTCCCAGGCTGGAATGGACTGCCAAGCAGAAGCTGAGAAGGGAGGAGAGGCGTGAAGTTCATGTCGAATGCCGTGCCGGAGTTTGCCATGCCATCCGCGAGGTTCGAGGCCGCGTTAGAGGTATTGATATGGGGGATGTTGGCACGGCGAGCGCTCCGATCCGGGAAACCCTGGACTGGAATATTGGAATTGTACGCGCCGTGGGAGAAACCCGTATTGTCCGCGTTCAGGGAAGAGAATTTGGAATGCATTAAACGGTTCGAAATACTCGAGGCATCGGAGGTTTGCATGGCGAGGAGAAACGATATAGACACGGATGATTGCCCCTAAACTGCACGAGGGACCAGGGTTTCGCTTTGTTTGAAGCAGCCGATATCACCAGACCAGGGCAAAAGAGGATTAGAACCAAGTAATATTAACGACCAGAGACCGTAGAAAGCACCGGCCTGAAGATCAGCCCCGTTAAGAAGAAAGGGGGCAACGGGAACTGAGTAGGGGGAGAAGAAGAGAAGTGAAAGAAGACGGAAAGCGAATATGATTCAACGAAGAGAAGAAATAAATGATGGTATCCAGAAGCAGAAGATGAGAATCCAAGCAAGAAAGGGAGAGAAGATCAAGAATCTCCAATGGAGACGTGTTGAGAAGGGATTTCAAAGGTCAATTGGAATGTGCATGGATTGGCAGCAGAGAATGAATGCCGGCAATAACAAAAAGCCAAGAAGGGGGAATGGGATATCAAGAGAAATTAGTTTAGTACAAGAAGAGAATAGTGAGAAATGAAGAAGAGAAAGAAGAAGAGTAATTGACGAAGCAGATACTCTTAGCAAGTCTGTATGGAGTAAAAGAAGTAGAAAGAAAAAGGAGTATGTGGTCTAGTCTAGATAGTAGGGGGGAAAAAAACAAAGTGAGTAGAGTGAGGTTAGTAGGGCGGAGTGAAAAGGAGAGTGCCCGCAGTTAGTTGGTCTAAGCTAGTAGAGATGGACTATGGAGTATGGAGTAAGGCAGTTCACTAGACTGTTTAAGGTAGCATTCAAGGGAAATTAATTAGTCCATCTTTTGTAGGAGGCTAAGAAGAAAGTGGGTATGAGGAGAAATTGTTACAGATCCTTTGAAGGCTTGAAGATGCACTGAAAGAAAGCAAATCATGGTCTGTGGTAGAAAAGAGGTAGATTGGAATACAGTAAAGGAATGACCAAAAAGAGAGACGAACAAGAATAACAAGAGAAAATGGGAAAAAGGGGTTGATGATGCTGGTGATGGAATAAGATGAGCAGAAGTGACTGGTGTTGTCTTCTTTTTATTTCCTGATGATCCATCAAGTCATTGTTGAAGCGACTGTCGCATCTACGCAGTATTTACTAGTAAATTTTGGAGTAGATTTCCTTCTTTAAGCGCGGCGCCCGAAATTTGGTCACAGTGTCTCCAAAAAATCTTAGACCAGATGGTGCTAGATCTACAGAGTAGAGAGGTATGTACATCGAATCAGCGTATCTTAAGCAGCTCCGTAAGAGGAAGACAATTAGAAAAGGGGGATGCAGGTACTAAGTATTATTGTCTCAACTCTCCAGTTCTCTCTACCCATACGGAGTAGATATTATGATACTAACTTACTAAGAATAGGGGAATTTGTGGAGTAAAAGCCAGTGGCCCATGGCGCATCGGCACAATCATCCATGGATTTGAGGCTAATAAAGGAACAAGAACTCAATTGGAGCGTTTTTAAGCCTCAGCCAGTTACGCATATTTCCAACTTCCAAGCCATGAGAATCCAATTCAGACGTTCAAATTATCATCAGTAATAGTTGGAGAGTCCAGCTGCAAATCATGATGGGAGCACAGATGGTAAGATTCTGCATATTGATGTTGCGTCCCTGACTCGGGGCGGGAAAGGATGGATAGATAGATGGTCATAGTCTACGGGACTCCATTAACTATTGACACAAAACGATGATGGAATCGATTCAAGCAAGATGTCGCGGGAGAACTGGATGAGATGTATCTGGTAGTCTAGTACTTGCAGTGGACAAAGTTGCCTTTTTGTGGAAATGTGGTTCTGTTCCTGAATCTCGAAGGAGGCTATCTGTCTCTGCAGAATCAGAATTACTTTGTTAGGACTAGCTGCAAGGAGAGGTTCCGCTCATGAGGCTTGGCAAAAAAGGAGGTGAAAATGAAAGGTCCTAGTCGATAAATCGAGCATCATAACACGCTTGGATCTATCTAGATAGCTAAGGGACGATATATGATGGCAAGATACAGAGCCCAAACCAGTCAGGGGAAAGAGGTTAGAAGACATACAATATGTATTTCCCTATGCCATCAGATGACCTGTCTGGGAAAGCTCGCTATTGAAGCAGCCATCGAACCTATTCTCTTTGAAAGCCATCCAATATCTAGTCTAGGAGACTAGGGCAGATAAAAATGCTTTGAAGGCATTGATCGAGTCAAACAAATCCGAAGAGAGTCGTCCGACTCATACCTCTAAGGTACGGTACCTTAAGTAAGCATGTCAATTTGCCATATTAGGCGGAGTTGGTGCCTGAGGCCGATATGGAGATGTCCGCTATCAACGCCGTAAAAATTACCCCTCCAGAGTCCCGCGGCAAAGAAATTCCCCGGACATTGTGCGCTTTTCTTTGCTTCTCTCTCTGAAGAGACTCGGCGTGTGTGGTATAGACGATCCTCGTTTGCCCAATCTGAGCAATATATAATCTCGTGAGTGCATTGCAATTGGTTTTGAACAATCTCTCGTGGTGCACTAAATTCCTTATCTCCCTTCCTGCCATTGCATTTTGTGACTCACCCAATGAGGGTGGTGATTGAGCTGGCATTATTTCACGAACAACTCAAGCAACCAACTGCTTTTTTTGTCCAGAACACGTTCCAATCTAACTGAGGAAGAACTATCAGATTGCAAAATGGCCACAATCTACATCGACGAGGACGTCGGCCGGGACGATTCGACCGCGACAGGTTCTGAATCGGCTCCCTACAAGACTCTTGTCCATGCATACCTACAACACCCCCCGGCCGAGGGCAATCAATACTTGATGCGCAAATCTCAGACGGATGCCCCAGGCGAGAATGTCGACCCAGCCGCCAAGTTGGAGTGGAAGCCAGCAACCAAGTCGGCCACAAAGAAGGCTCTCAGCATCGTCGAGCAGCGGAAGAAGAAGGCAGCCAAGGAGCAGGAATTGGCCATTCGCGAGAAGCAGGAAGCTGAAAAGCGTCAGAAGGTTCTGGAGGAGGCCAAGAAAGTTGTCATCACAGAAGACCCCTCTTTGCCCAAGCCCGTGCGAATTCGCCTGGATGTCACCGACCCTGCTATCGTCAAGCTTGGATCCCCCGAAACACAAACTACAGGCACGCGTGTCCGTGTGCTGGGACGAGTGCATCGCCTGCGCGCCCAGAAGGATGTGATCTTCCTGACTCTTAGTGACGGTTACGGCTACTTGCAGTGTGTTCTGACCGGGAACCTGACAAAGACCTACGACGCCATGACTCTCACCCTCGAAACCTCTATGGCCATCCATGGAGAGATGCGCGCGGTGCCTCCCAAGCAGCATGCGCCCAACGACCGGGAACTGCATGCAGACTTCTTCACCGTCATTGGCCGCGCTGCCGGTGACAAGGAGGCCATCACCACCCGTGTGGCCAAGGATGCCGACCCGCAAACCCTCTACGACAACCGTCACCTCGTCCTCCGTGGGGAGACCTCTTCGGCCGTGATGAAGGTGCGTGCCGCCTGCCTCAAGGCTTTTCGTCAGGTATTTGAGGAGAACCGCATGCTGGAAGTGACGCCGCCTGCCATGGTGCAGACGCAAGTCGAGGGTGGCAGCACCCTGTTCAAATTCGACTACTACGGCGAGGATGCATATCTCACCCAATCCTCCCAGCTCTACCTGGAAACCTGCCTGCCCTCCCTGGGTGACGTTTTCTGTGTCTGCCCTTCCTTCCGCGCCGAAAAGTCGCTCACCCGTCGCCATCTGTCCGAGTACACCCACATCGAGGCAGAGCTCGACTTCATCACCTTCAACGACCTGCTCGACCACCTGGAAGATGTCATCTGCCGGGTCATTGAGCTCACACTCGCTGACCCCCGCACCGCTGCCCTCATCAAGCAGCTCAACCCGGACTTCAAACCTCCCAGTCGGCCCTTCCGCCGCATGAAGTACTCCGACGCCATTCAATGGCTGGTCGAACATGAGATCCCCAATGAGGAGGGCAAGCCCCACCAGTTCGGTGACGATATCGCCGAAGCTGCGGAGCGCAAGATGACCGACATCATCAACCAGCCCATCTTCCTGACCCATTTCCCCGCCGAGATCAAGGCCTTCTACATGAAGAAGGATCCCGAGGATCGCCGCGTCACCGAGAGTGTGGACGTTCTCATGCCTGGTGTCGGCGAGATCGTCGGCGGCAGTATGAGAATGGACGACTGGGACGAACTGATGGCCGCCTACAAGCACGAGGGCATGGATCCCGCCCCGTACTACTGGTACACCGATCAGAGAAAGTAAGTTGTGTCCCGCACCAAGTCAGAATCTACGTCTAATCATTGCCTTAGGTACGGCACATCCCCTCACGGTGGATACGGTCTCGGTCTCGAGCGGTTCCTCGCTTGGCTGTGTGCCCGCTACACAGTCAGAGACTGCTCTCTGTATCCTCGTTTCACCGGTCGTTGCACACCTTGATATTGTAGACAACTTTACATAGACTATAGGACATTTTTATGAATCTCATTTTGATATCAGTCGCATCTTCTAGATGCAAGGTCGATTGTCACTGTCATTGTCATCTCCAGACCTGAAATGTAACGGCGTAGCCATGCATAACCCTCTATTTTCGAGAATGTGATTAGCAACGGTCCAGACTACTCTCATATTGCCGTAGACCACGCCTCGCACTTCGACCTCATGTGATTTAGTAATGATGCGCAAAAGAGTCCACTCTGTTCCCACAAATTCACTACACCACTGGAAGACCACCGAGAACTTCTATGAAGCATCTCCTCTACACGGACAGATCAATCTGCCGTGAGCTACCTGAAAAGCTAACATGAGCAGACCAATCTAGATGGTAGCTCAATCTTAGCAGCTGCACCTGATGAAAACATCATGAAAGATAAGGTAGGAAAGCGTCGCGTGTCGGGACTGATTCACCCAGACAAGTCTAGCATACCCCAATCACTAGCACTTCCCTCGCAACGCGAATACGCAGCAGACATCGTGTTTATAAAGCAGTGTGTTCCTTGACGTCGTTCTAGTTATTGATTGGCACGCTGTAAAGGCACCGTCTACGTCTACGTCTACATCTGAACGGGTGTGCCTTCCAGCATGCTGGTATCTCCGAGGCGCAGAAGAATGAGACGATAGACTCGTCAGATTTTGTCCCTTTTCCATCTGACGCTTGGTGTATACGAGCCTCCAGTCCGTAGCGGTATTTTCCCATGAGCCGTAGTACGAGAGCAATTCGAGTCATTCGGCTCAGATGGCTGCCGCATAATTCAAAACCCTGACACCATATCCAACCCAATGGTGAGGTACACATACGAGTAATGGCGATTACCAGTCGTGTCTAGCCGCGTAGGGGGAAAGCGTGGACAGCAGTATGATCTCCAGCGTCCGGGATCAGTGAAATAAATGCTTGGAACGTAGCTCTTGGGGAAACCGCATTCGATAACTATTGCCTGATAGGAGAGAATATTAATGAGTATCGACTGCATGGACAGCCATATCGTGCACCGGTTTGTGAAGCAGTCAACAAAACACCAGGCAACCCAAAGACCAAGGAATATCCTTTCCCCAGCTGCAGCGCAACAGGGAATATTTCGATATGGGGGTGTTTAGATTCGAACATCTTCATACTATGACGGGGGTTTGTGAACACGGTAGGTCCGATTTCACGAAGAGAGAAGAGCGAAGAGCCAGAAGAGTAAAGCTAGGCAAAGGGAAACCTGCTCTAAGCAGACAGAGCACGCCACTTGATTTCAGGCCTCAAGTCACTCAGTCTCATCAGCTGTTACCCCTGTTCCCCTCTTGACCGTCACGGCTGTTGTTCGAGATTTCGGATATTGCTTTGAGGATATCTTCCTGTGAGGCCCCAGAACGTATGACAGAGATCATGCGAGAAACGGCCGCCTGGTCGCCGTTGCGAACCAACCCCATAATCTGCTCAAGGAAGTTTGTATAATATTCCGTGTCCTCGACGCGTTCGTCATGGAATTGAGTTTCTGCGATGGCGGCTTCGAGTTCAAGACGCTGGCTAGCTTGAGCGCTGGAATCTTGCCTAATATTACTCAAGTTTCAGCAACCACATAAAGCGTGGCTCAAGTAAATGTGTCTTCTGTAAATAGGAACGGATATTGGATGGTTGAAAAGCTGAGCCTCCCACCTTTGCTCTCCATTTTCTCGTGATCCCTTGTTTTGTTGCTCCATTCCGTTGAAACTTTCTCTTATCAAAACTCTTTATCCGTCGTGTACAACACTCTGGTTTGTTGTATGTGTGCCACAGCCTTTGGGAGTCTCTAAATGTGAAGAGGTTTAAACAGAAAAATGAGTTGAATAGCTTTGTGACAACGTTCAGGGGCCGACAAGGATTCCCAGGACCCGGATGATTGTCGAGTTGTCAAAGTACCAATGTTTGTGAGAGGCCGACCACCCCTCTTCTCTCGTGAGACACCGAGTACCACCGAGTCATATGCGAGAGGTTAAGGCTGAATGATTGGTGTTTACCCACGCGCGATCGAATCCTTGACAAACATCAAGAGTCAAGACTAATGCCTCGCTCTCTCCACCTTGGCCTGACAGACTGTAGAAATCTGACGAGGCGCAAATGGCGCCGGGTAGGTGTAATGTGAGAGAAGGACAAGGGTATATCCTAGCCAGTGTCTGCCGCGAGGGCGAGCAGCTAAAAGTTATTCCCCCGTCAAGTTCTGTAACATTACCAGAGGATTTGGCGGCCGGGGCGGTCTCGCCGTGCCGTGAGCCGAAAGTACGCTATTGCGCGAATGTATAATATGGAATACTCGACATGGGTCCGTTCTTCTTGCATGGTCGGAAGAGTCGAGAGACGAACAGGAACACTTTGCTCTGTGCAAGTCCGCATTTCACCATCCGATCTCTCCCCATCATGCCAGCTGAAGCCGTGAAGTGATTATCTCACATAGATCCGGTGCGATCTGCAGCCTTCACCGGTCCTGTCATGACAAATACCTCGCTGAAGAAATCTAAGGTACTACCACCTTCGCCTAGTTGGTGCCATACGGGGCTCTTTGCCAGCCAATCTTATAGTTTCGGCTGGTCTCCGCTACCCGTCATTGCCGTCACTCTAGGCCAGCCAGCAATACCGCAGGTCACAATCGGATTGATCTTGCTCTTCTCAATGATCTGCGCCCTCTTCATTTATTTCAGAGATATGTCAGTCTTCAGCTGGGCATGATCATCATCTGCTGCCATCAGGGCATAGGCTGGGGGAGCTTAACTGACCGACTCACCACAGCCCGCTTGCCGCTAAGAAATGAGACGACTGCGAGGGAAGCCCCTTCGTGTGAACGCTGCCGCCTATAGTCTCGCGGGATTGTTCGGCGCTATACTAAGCGAGATCCTTAAAAAACGACTGCCGGAAATAGCCCTGATTTCTGAGCCGCGTCAATATAACCGTCCGATGGCCCCGCTGCGATCGCTCACATTCCGAGATAGTAGGTTACTATGCTCTTGGGCCCACGAACGATACCGCTCAATATCAGTGCTCGGGCTCTTATCAAGCTAAAAGGCTGCAATATACGTTGCTGCGGTGAAGTGCTCCTAGCTTCGACCACAACACTGCCATTTCTGGATTGGGTATACCGATGCATGGATGACGCAGAGAAGGCGAAGCCCGCGGTAGCAGTTTAGACGCTTTTCTCGCCCGCTTCACCCTTCCACAGGACGAAAGGTTGCCTAAATGGTTGCCATCACAACGCGCACACACCTCAGACGGGGTAATATCGGATGACCGTCGTGAGCATTGATCAGGGGAAGACATGTGCATTGAACGACAGATCAGGTCACCTATACAACCAGACATGTCCGGTGGATGTCGGCTGAAGATACACAAAGTGCCTGTCGTCGGTGGTTCGGACTGCCATTGGAGACCAGCTCAAGCATACAGCCATCTCTTTGCATCTCTGCAGTTTCCGCTATCACTCTTCAATTCATGCCAAAAGGCTTGGGTGTATCTACCATGAGTAGCTTGCCGCATCTGTCGCTCTGGGTCGGTCGATATGAGAATTGAGCCTCGGACGATTCACTGTCTTTCGGTGGTATCGGAGATCATCAAATCAGCCTGCAAGGACAAGATAAAATGAGAACCAAGGAATAGGCCGTTCTTCGACGACGATATCTTTCATGTATCGGAAGCCTAACTTTGAATCCCAGCGGTGTAGTCACCTCAGGGGCGTACCGAATCATCACTGACAATTTTCATGCACAATGCACGATCGAATACACCGAAACTCTGAAGTCAAGCCTCAAAATCTGACAGCCAAATGCGTGTTGGAAAGCCATGAGGAGAACTCGTAGTCCTGATGGTGCTGCTACGAAAATGTCACGTCTCGACGGCTTTGTGTGATGCGTTCTGCCTTCCGCTTCCGACGACTGTGTGTCACGACATCGATAGTAAAGGTCACCGTCGAGGAGGGAGATCGGTCGCTTGGCTGCGGAGTGGATGTTGTCTTGAAAGGTCAAAGCGCGCCTTCGTTGGCTTGAGGTTGACTCTGCATATCTTGTGAACAAGACATATGAGATGAAGTATGATATCGTACAACTCGAGACGGAAGGAACTCCCGGGACTCGCGGCTACTGAACATATGCAAGGTGAAGTGGACTCATCAACAGCTGGTTCCCAGATTCGACCATCGTCTCGCTTCGTTTCTGCTTCTTGGATCCGAGATAGGCCTTTAGGGGGTGGGTTCTAACCAGATCTGGTTTCGTCTCACTTTAGTTCAATGAGGTCCATCTCTCTCTTCTCTTCTGAGTTCTTCCGGGCAGATGCAAGGCGCTTTCGGAATGGCGATTTTAGGACAGCTCTATGCTTCTCTATGACCAATACGACTCATTGGCGACAGAATGAAGGGCGCACCAATATTTTCGATGAGAGAAATATATGGGGACCAGTTCTCGTGGTTTTCGATGGCATCAGCAGAAGCCTTCTAAAAGCAAAGAGGAAGAAAGGGGAGAGGGGTGCAGGACAAGAGTTCATGCTCTGGCGCCAATTGGGCGTCAGCCGGACTCTGTTAGGCGATGGAAAACAGGTCCTGAAGACATGCTGCGGCTCCAATCGATGCCTGATCGCCAGAGTGAACCCAAAAAACTCAACCACGTTGAACCAACAGGCAGTCTCTATGATGCAA
Organism: Aspergillus hiratsukae; assembly: GCA_014281905.1. NCBI lineage: Eukaryota > Fungi > Ascomycota > Eurotiomycetes > Eurotiales > Aspergillaceae > Aspergillus > Aspergillus hiratsukae. Next base: position 13,141 of record JACBAD010002040.1, read on the forward strand.
CAGTTCTTCGCTAGAACTCAGGAGCAGGGGAATTTGCAACGGAGTTCATCACTGATAGGAGGTGTGGCTTGTGCGAAGACATTGCTGTAAGCGAGTCAGCGAATTGTACTGGCAAGACAATAATGGTGCTGCACCCGATATTTGCGCGAGGCAGACCCACGGTACTGTGTTCTAGGCCACTTGGTTCTCGACGTACTGCCTACGAGTACGGTATGTGCTGCTGCGTGGATTTTTCCTTGGATGAAACTGATCCGCTGAGTATGAGCATTACTTATCGGATATCACGCACATTACTGAAGGCTTAGAGCAAGAGTGAGCTACTCGATCATGTCTTTGATTGACCAACAAGCCAAGGATAGCACTCTTCCAAGCACTCTCGTCGGGATCTGCCCTGACTTTCCGCAACTGGATAAGTCTAGGGGCAGAGCTACGGGCCGGTTTCCTTGGAATTATTCCACAAGTCCGCGGGGGTTGTTGATCCATCCAATTGCTACTGCGGATGTTTTTTCCGGAAGCTCTAATTCGCACCATACGTTAGTGAATCAGGTCTGCTGAGGAATTGTCACCAGCACGAAGTAATCTATCATTAATCACTTGAATTGTTGTGGTCAGGGCAACCATGGGTTCTGCCGCTCAGTGGATACATAAAGTGCCGGCCCCATTCAAATCACGATGCATGGTAGCGTCATCTATCTACTGCATCTATCGCAGTATCAGATTGTTTCCTTGGTAATATGAGCATATGAATCAATTTGGGCGAAAATCACAAAATGGCACATGGCACATGGCGCATGCTGGAGATCAGTGTATGCTTCTTCTAATGGTTTTCAGTCGAAGACAATGAATCACCCAGAATGGTCGATGCTTGGAATTGCTCATCTCTACTCTAATACCGCTCTTTAGATCGACTTTACTGAAGGAATCGCCCTTCATTTGAACTCGCTTAAGTTCTCCCTTGATCCCCTGGCAACGTCACATTCCAGTCACTCTCCCTTCATGAACATAATAGATATCTGCTCATCGACAATGCAAAACAAAACACAAGACATCCAAACATTCCTAACCCTCATCAAGGAAACCACAGCCAATGATAGCTCCAACAATGAACCATGACAACCCTATCAAGATCTCAGCAATCCTCATCTCAACAAATCCCTTGCATGCGAATACTGGTATAAGTAGAGAGGTAGTCGCGCGCACACCCATCGCCTGCTGGACGATATACCATACCATATACCATCTTTCTCCTGAATACTAGATACCATCAAAGCATCTCATCTAAACCATCACATCACCACAATGCAATTGCAACTTTCCACAATCTGCCTCGCGGCCGCGACTCTCTTCGCCTCGCACATCATCGCAGCTCCTGTTCCTGCTCCCGCTCCAGGTTACAAAAAACCAGTAACTATGTTCGGTTCACCCAGCGGTCACGACGCAGGCAACTCGGTCTGCTTCAAGAGCTACTTCTACGGCGCTGTAGCGTGTCCTGGTCGATGGGTGAGTGCATCCCTTTCCCTCTTCCTTTCAATTTGTCCATCTCCATGTCGACGTCCTAATAATATATCTAGTATGAGGACGGGACATGCTGCGTCACAGACGAAGTCGAGCCCAAAGAACCAAGAGAGCCCGAGGAACCAAGAGAACCAAAAGAACCCAGCGGAAACTACGGAAACTACGGCTTGCCAGGCGACGCTGACGCTGACGCTGACGCCGAGTGATCACGACATACTCCGTTTTAAGATTGTTGATATTGGATCTTTTCTTTTCTATTTTTCTCTCTTCCTGGACATAGCTTCATTTGGACTTCATGCCTTATTGGTGGTAAGGCCGAGCCAGGAAATACCTTCGATGGTCTTGCCTTTATTTCTAATTCTTATTCTTATTCCATTATATTTGAATAATATCTTGCTTGCGAGCGGAAACGAGAGTCCCGCTTGCTACTTCATCACTGGTTTGGACTTCAGTACAATAGTATTGTCTATTATGACTGGTAGACCTTGTCAGCTAGCTCACTTATGTACTCCGTACCTGTGTAGTATTGCAACAGATACTCGGAAATTAGTCAAGTGTCGCGGCTAGATCGTAGGAGTTACTGGGAATCTGCATATGCCTTGGGCGACAAAAATCCACTATATTACTTTCTCTGCGTGCCAGAGTTGAATGGATCAAACCAGAGATCCTTCTGTAATCTAGGCCGTTGGCTATATATAGTGGAAACTCGTGACAGTCTTAGAAGGTCAGGTAGCTCTATTTATGTTGCTTTCAGCTGAAGGCGAGAATACTGTTTACAGCTACACCGCAGATGTCTTGTTTACATTCCAGGCTTGAGGCACACCGCAGCTGCACCTATGCACGATGTTGTTCCTGTTTGTATTCAACGAGCGTATTATTGCTTATTCTATCTAACCTGTTCATGCCCATGCTTTACGCCCTGGTATTAAAATCTATTTAGTTTCGCTGATCAATCCAAGAACGAAAGCGCCAAAAAACCAAGTCGCCATGTCCGTTATCCATCACGTCGTATCGCTCTCATCTTTTTGTATCGATATTCTTCTCGTCTTCCAATTGCTCGTAGGCAATGGTAGAAGCACCACAACAGAATTTAAAAAAATGCGGCCCCCTTGGACAGCACGGAAGCAAGGGCTGCGACTTGCAGTCAAACTTTTAGAGACACCTCAAGGAGTCTCCTGCTTCAACATGATGGGCAAATCCAGAGCACTCGGAGCCTTGGTCGCATTTTCGGTAGGAGTCTTTCCTGCCAAGCTCTCATTCCAGTGAGAGCTGCTGGCCGGGAAGATCGAGCCACTGTCCGACATGTCCACGGCATTGACATGCACAGATGGGGTCTCCACGTGAGGCACCACGAGTTCCACACCCTTGGTGACGCCGGCGCCATTGGGAAAGTAGGGATTGTGGCGAGGAGGCAACGGACGATGAGACAGATCGGGCACGTAACTCATGTAGTCTGACGCCGTGCTGCTGAAAGACGATGCCGTGGTGGATGGAGTATGAGTCAAAGATGGAACAGGGGCCGTTGCGCTCATGAGCGTGGATAAACTGGCCGAGCTGCGGTGACCAGCACCGTGGCGACGCCTCGGGAAAGACGGTTCGCTGCCGTGGAATTGAGAAAGATAATGCCAGGCCTCCGACGACGCCAGCGACCCCGTACCGCCATGAGCCGCAGATATTACCGGCTTCCATTCGGAGGGGTCCTGATCTACCTTGGAGTCATGGAAGTCTGTGTGTATCCCGGTGGCCGTGGTGGATTTGACGGGGACTTTGGTGGGACTCATCGGAGCAACAATCATTCGCAAAGAAAGGAGAGGAGAGGTGGGCGGGGACCACGAGTAGGGTAGTGAGCCAGTCGATGAGAAGGACGCGGAGAGTGGCTTGTGCGAGTCTTTACGACGACAGCTGCAGATAAGTAGTGTGAGCAGGTGGTCATCAAGCAGAGGCGACTGACGATTAATAAAGGTCACAGTGGGTGCTAAGACAAAGGGGAGAGATAAGAGATAAGGAGTATGCATACCTTTCACTGCAGTAGAGAAGAGAATTATCCGGCACTGTGATCTGTCTCTCACACATGGCACTGCCAAGTTGATTAGCTCTGGTTCACGGTATGCAACAATGGATGACAATGATAAGGCCGGAATGGGCCAATTGGAGAGACCCAAGCACAGACGGATTCTCTCATCTCTTTCTATTTGAAAGAAGATAACGAGCGGTCAACAACATACCAGAAATTCAGAAAGCTGGCTGCCATGTCGGACTGACGGTCGCTCTCGGGCTCTGGACGCCTGACCTGCCCAGAGCCTAGCTTCGAGATGGGATGATTCACAGAATATGTGCCTTTCCGATGTAGCGCCGGTCGCGAGGTTCTCACTTTCGAGCCATTAGAGGAGGGAGTGCGTCGATGATGAAGATGGGAGTTGGCTTGAGTCATGGATGGCGGTGAGGATGTATATACTCGTTCCAAATCTATTTAGATATAGTCTGCCAATGGTACCTTGCGCCGAGTGGACGCCTCTTCCAATGGACTAGAGGCCTGGAGCTGGTGTGGAGCACGAGCTATCCCCTAAGGGAGGGACTAAGTATGAGGGATTTGCGACGAGGGTACGCAATTGGATCGATCAAATTGTCTCAGGCTGTCGTACCCGGTTGTGTTTATTGCTGCAGCTTTGCGGAGATTTTCTGATGCGTTTCCACTTTCTTTCGCGCCTTTTTTGTCCCTGTTTTCAGGCAGATGAGGTGTGTCAGAGGAATGCTGAGGGGATTACAGGCCTCCGCCCCGGTAGGGAGGCAATAAACGGCCTTGTGCTGTGTGTAGCGTGATTATCAACGAAATTCCCGGGCCTGTCGAGATAACAACAGCGATAAGCTTTTGCCTGGGATTGCAACGCGTGACTGCAGTGACACATAAATGGTTAGATAGGTTGCAGTTCAGTTGCACCAGGCGGCAGTGGGCAGGTAGGTTGGCCGTTATCACGAGCTTCTGAATGGGGGGAGATAAGGGGAGAATGATGTACAGGACACAAATATGGCTGTCACAAAGGGCAACAGGATACAAGCATACATACCAGTCAGGATGTTAATGATGTTTTTGATGCAATTCTTGTTTCTTCTTGATCCTCGAACTTGAGGTGTGGGATTGGTCGACCAAGCACGTGCAATTGAATGAACAAGATCTGCCTGATAGTGGGTGGATATGACGATATGCTCGGAGATCAACAAGCGGGAATGAGACAGGGATACTGTAAGCCACGGCAAAAGCAAGGGTCGAAGATAAATATGGACGAGCGGATGGAATTGCTTTGATAAGAATAGAGATGAAATCAAGTCAAGTCGATCGGATGTCAGGATGGATGAAATGACCGTGATTATGTATCTGATGGATTGAGAGTACCCTGTAGATAGATAGTCCGTCCGTAGGCGTAGACCCAGAAAAGGTGGTATCTGAGCACGAAGCAGCCGGCCTTAGCGCCGAGGGAATTCTAGAACTTCTGTTCAGCAGTCCCGCTACACGGAGAAAGCATGATGCACGCAACTCGTTAGCCTGTTGGTTCTTTCCAGATGAGATTTCCAAACAGTACGTCTTCAATGCGGCCCCCGATATCCAATAATAACAATAATTGATGATGAGATCGATGGCTGATCTGTTGTCCTTTGTCAACAGACAAAAGGTGAGTCACGCCATCATCATCGGCATTATTATTATGCTGGAGACAAGGTCTAGAACAGATGCTGATGCCTGAGGTATCAATTGTAACGCGCAATCCATGAGTGCATTATGAACATTTCAAGCGAGTAGGGTAGTAACTAGGTAGTAATAATAATACAATAATATGGCTTACCTCACCACAGCACAAGATGATGATCTAACCGTCTCCGTCGGGTGCGGAATGAGGTAGGTTTGGCGGGCAGATATGATGTGCAAATGCTGCAAGATCCGCAGTGTCTCGTTCTTTGGTTCTGGTTGCTAATTTTGGGGGTACCTTCTGTATCTAGTAGTCGATTGTCAGGGCTCAGTTCAATGAGAGAGCTCGATGCTCTTATATGAATCAGACATCCGGATACCCCGCGGCACGGAGCAGTCTTCTATCAAGATAAGATGAAAACGGTTGATCATTCTTCATTCTATCCTCACCCACCCCTCGGTAGATAATCTAGACCACAGATAAAGCTATGACCCTACCCCTTCCGATCGTCTGGCAATTTTCTTAACCGACAGAGCCACGCTTATCGGGGTCAAGATACCAATCAAGTCCAATCATTTCCCTCACGTTGATCAGGTCAACACCAGTTCAGCCCAGTTCTGGCATACCGGGCCACTGGCACTAAGTCTGACACTCTGGCAACATTCGGGAGTCCATACTCGGCCAGACGGTTGTTGACGGTCGACTGCAAAGGGCGATCGGGCTCCCCACCTGAAGCGGTCGAGGGTTCTAGACAACTCCTTCCGGGATCCGGATGAGGTTGTGTCCATAGATTGAGGGCACGTTGTAGCCTGGTAGAAAAAGTCGGATTATTTTACGTACGTACATAAAGATGGACCACATCCTGATTTTCCTGGCAGATCATTATGTGGATCGGCGGTTGTGACATCCAATCATTCATGCCATATGGCATCAATCAATGGAGGTGTGGTCCGGTGTCTGAGCTTTTAATCGCGGCCTCAGTACCCGGAGGACAGCCTGTAGTCTCAGATTTTATCAGTGATGTTAATGGAATTACTAGATGCTCTAAATGACATGGTCTGAGGCGAATTCTGTGCTATTGGACGATTGAGACAGGAATACAAAGAGATCACTACCTAGGGTACCGAGTAGATTTGAGAAGTTAGTGCTCAAACTTATCACACTAAATGGATAATGGATTAGGCTTAGGTATGGCCCTATGGCTGAGATCGACAATCTCTGATAACAATACAAGGTCGTATGTAGAAGAGCAGATGCCTGAAGAATTCAAGAAGACCACATGATACCAAACATGGAAAACTGACCAAGAGTACATCATTTATTTCGTCATCCATTACCCCATAGTCGACAGAATTTTCAATCCCTCGATTCGCCATGATCCTATGACACGTCTTGCTTGACCGCTAAAACAACTTACTCACTTGGTGACCTGATTCTGGACTCTAGCATAGACTCTAGGCTATTGCCTGGATATCAAATGATGGTGCACAGATACACCTCCAGGCTCCAGGCTCCATTCTCCACCGATCATCATCTATGCCATTTCGGGAGCATATACATTTGACTAAGCAAGGTAGACCCTGTTTCAAAGCATTAAGGCGAGACAAATACTCCCAAGGTCGATGTTTCACTCCTCATCCAGACGACCGACAGCCTCACTATCACAGTCGAAGGCGTCCTGCGTCCTGCGTCCGCGTCCTCGTTGCAAGCATGCAATGCTGTGCGATGAGCACTGGACACAACCCCATTATTGGCTCTTGGTTTCTCAGCCAGGTTTCAAGTCAAGTCGAATCCCGATGCAATGTCGTGCTGAGTACATAGCCTGAATATTCCTCTAGTGAGACAGTGCGGTGGACGTTGTGCGACTCTCCCCTGTGCCGTTTTCCACCCAGGTACTTAGGAACTAAGGTACATTATGCACACGACACAGATACTGCTGGTAGAAGACGTAAAGAGCGAGTAACACTACCACCAAGGTGAAAATGGAATGATTGATACTGCCGTTATCTGTCTGGATGACATACACAGGTCCTAGAATAAGCTACGGTAGGCAATGAGCCAACTTCCCTAATCCAGAAACTCCTTTCCTTGCAAGATAGAAATGGACTTCAAGGTACTCCGTACCTTGCTCAGTATTCAGAGATTCCAGCCATGCACACAGAAACCAAGGTCCTCGTACCTTTACCAAGTGAAAAAGTCGTATCCGTGACCTAGATCATACAATCGACTCCCCCAAATGCAACCTCAGGAGAAAAACCAACCTCCATCTTCAATTTTTCACATGCGTTCTTCATCAACCCTTACGCAGCTGCCGAACGGTACAGGGCTCAGGGCCAGGTCCCGTTGCCTTCCGTCAACCAGCCCAAGGACAGGACGGATCAAGGTTTGCCACTACCGCGGATAGTTGGTGAGGTTTACACTTTACACCGGGTTCAGGGAATGGCATCATTCTTTTTCCTGGTGAGAATAAGGCATAATGATGTGATGTGATGCAAGGGATGGACTTGAACTGACTTCATGTATGGGTGAGGTAATATCTGCCAAGGTGGTATGGTGTAATTGAGTCGCTGGCAATGGCTTACGGGGTTTGAATTGGTTGATCGGGATTGAAATCTGCAGATGAACAACAGGGCAATGCGTGCATCTTGGTATGCAGATATGGACAGCAAAGTCAATCACCTGAAGCATCAAAGTGTAGTAAACTCATCTGGGTATCTAATCTACAGGACCTATCATACAGAAAAAAAAGCATCCGGTCAAATGGACACTGGCCAAGTGGTAAGGTAGCGTAGCCTTATCATGGCTTATCAATGTCCATTGGATCCCCGCCACCCGCTGCCACCGGTGTTGGTGTAGGAGCGGCTGGCGCAGGCGGATTGGAAACACCTCCGGGAGACTTAGGAGCAGCAGATGCAGGTCCTTCCTCACCGTCTTTGCCTTCTTTCTTCTCGCTCTGCTGGGTTTCACTTGGGGCGTTGGGATTGAGGAACCGCTCTGGGACTCCACGCGCCGCAACACCTACGGGACCAACATAACAGCCTAGCATGGGACTCCAGGAAGACTTTTGGTCAACAGTCCGTCGGATTTCTCGATATGCATATGCATTGGCAAAAGGGAGACCAGTCTCGGTGTCCCGATAACGTGAAGGAAGAGATGTGATAACACAGAGTGACGAGGAGATTTCTGGACGATAAGTCAGCTTGGTAATCTAGACACAATGGCTCGGAGGCAGTGCACGTACTGGTCAGCCGGGGAGGCTTTTTGGAATTGAAATAGATGCTAAATTCGCGACTTTGTGCAGTCTCCTCATCAAAGTTCTCCAGGATCGTCAAACATCGTCCCGTTTGCTCGACCACCGGAGGCGGACCAGGAATTTGGGGTTGTGGTGTGCCGTCACTCGAGATAGCAGGCTGATCCACATGTATCTCAGGCGCTACTTGCTCCTGCTCTGTTGATGCCGACTGGCCTGTCTGCGTAGGCTTGGCAGTAGGAACTGGGGTAGTGGAAGGAGGAGTAGCAGGAGGGATCACTTTAGACTCCGACGAGGGTTTCTCGTTCGTGGACGCTTCAGCATCCGTTGACTTAGAAGCATCATCCGGCTGGACTCCCAACAGCGGCACTTCCGGCTTCGTCGGCGCGGGCCTCTCTTCCGGCGCTTGCGCTGCTGTCGTCTCATTTTCCTGCGGCGCCTCATCAGTAGTTTTACTTTCGACTTCGACTGGTTCCTTAGACGTGTCTGTCTCTACTTTTGGCAACTCTGAATCAGGAGCCTTTTCTGTGCTTGCCTCCACAGGTGCCGGTGTTGATTCAACTGGTGGGATAGGTTTTGTACATTCTGCTGTAGCTGCAGAGCCCTCTGGAATTGTAGAGCTTTCTGGACCAGAGGTGGTCTTCGTAGGCTCGGACGTCGTTGTGGCCTTTTCTGTGTCTTCATCTTGAGAAACGGCGATTGTCTCCTCGGCTTTCCGAGAAACCTCCATAGAAACTTCTTGACTAGGCGTTTCTTGAGGCGTAGATGTTCCTAGAGAAGCGGTCTGCGAAGTAGCGGGCACCGCAGGAGCACTCTGAGCAGGCTTCTCGCTCGTACTCTTCTCTTCCTTCTCCGTCTTCTTGCTTTTCTTGCGCGTAGCCTCCTCCTTCTCAGGTTTCGGCGTAATATCCACTTTGCCTACGCGCGTCAAACGGCCATTGACCCATGTAGCGATGCCACTCCAGTAGGACATGACCGGTCCCTCCAGACGGCGGTTCTGCAGCGCCTCGATCTTGGCTCGTCTCTCCTCGGCCTTCCTTTTCTCCATCTCCTCCCATCGACTCAGGCTCTTGCTATTCAACCTTTCCACCCTTTCAGCTTCCGCTAGACGGTCCGCCTGCGTCATCTGCCTCGGTTTCAGATGCGCTTTTCTCTTAGCAGCTTCTTCCATAGTCGCAATGAGCCGGATCCGTTTCTGCTCGCTATCCTTGAGCCGCGCATGCGTAAGTTGTTTGTTATGCATCGTCTGACGACGCGAGGACGACCGCGTAGGCCCATCTTCAACCGTTGGAAGCCACGAGATACGTTCCGATTTCTTCTTCGGTCGAGGGGCAGGTACGGCGGAGACGGCGGAGGGATCAATCTTGACCTTTTTCCGGGCCAGCTTCAGGCGCAGATCTTCGCGTGCTCTGCGTTTCTGTCGGTCGGCCTTGGCTTCCTTTTCGATCTCCTTCTCGCCTTCGAGATCTTCGCCACGCACATTCGGGCCTTGGTCTTCATCGTCGTCGGAGGACGAGTCCAAAGCCATGTCATCCTCTTCTCCTGCTTCTTCCTCTGCGATAGAGAATTCGTTGTCATCGTCGACTTCCTCGAACAGTAGCGCGAGCTCGTCGTCTGCTTCCGCGTTCAGAAGGGCGGACAGATGGCGCCCTGCTGTACTTCGTCTCGCGCGTCCCTGGATAAGGGATTCCACCACCTCCCCTTCCGCGGGTGTTTCCTTCTCGTCTGCCATCCTGTGGATCTGAGGGTTGACTGTGCAAGAAGGGTGCGATGAATCGGCGATTTCGAGGACCTGGCTGCATCGACGTGCAATATCACGTTCACGTAGAGGACATTCGCTCTATTTAACCGCACACATTAAGAAAATGATCACTAGCAAGCGAGAACACCTGCGCAATAAAGTTGTATCGTAGAAGGGACGGAATGAAGCTCGTATCAGACAATGGCCGAAGTTATCTAGGCGGTCATAGAAAGTTCATCCAAGGCGGTGCGTCGGTGGCGGTCCTCTGCCTCAGGCCGTAAGGCATATACAGTTGCCCTCAAATCGGGTGGAACAGGAAATACAACACTGTCAACACTCAACACTACTTAGTACCAATACTGCATTCATTTCTCTAACTATCCACCTCAACCACTTGGTTCGTGTCCCTTACTCAACTCTGTTCAGGATCATCCCCCCAAGACGGGCAATAATCCAGTTTTCGCCATCACCAATTCGTTTTCCCATCCCCTTCTCTCGGACTTGACGGACCCTAATCTCTAAGATACTATTTTCCAATTTGCTATAATAATAGTAATGTGGAATCCTGATTCCTCACATCCAAATCCATCATCTCTGTGAGCACAGTATCAAAGATTCTAGCCAGCAATCATTTGATCTCCTGTAGAAACTCAATCACAATCTCTCATACCGCATCGCATATCCATAAACATCCGTCTTTGTGGTAGGGGACGAATACAAGAATTGCCGCTCATTATACACTCGCTTCCATCCCTTTGGAATACCGAACTCCTCAACAGCTTGCACATGATTGGCATTGAAAGTCAAATCTCCATGTTTCTGCTTGATCTCTTGAATGTAAGCGTCGTCAAGGTCATCCACTTCGAAAGTGACCGATCTACGGGCGAGCATGAACATCCTGGCCAGAACGGCGTTGAGGTGAACAGTGTCAAGGAAATGAAGAGCTCCAAAGCAGGTAATGTGATCGTGTTCCCCAGCGCCCTAGCTTGTCAGTATATAATTTTGGAGGCTGTGTTGCACTGGGACGTACCATGATCAGTTCCTGCATCGGGCCAACGCGCACCTCCTTGTAATACTTCTTGATATTGGGAGCTGCCAACATGCATGGAGACAGATCGATACCGACCACCTCTGCCTGGATACCCTGTTTATGAAGGACTTGTCCCATTGCCCCCGTACCGCAAGCGACATCCAGGACTGTCCCAGAGAAATCATAGTTGGCAGAGAAGAACTCTTGGATGTTGCAGAGTGCCGAGTTCTCCCACACGGCATGATATGCCGGAGCAAAGTTGTCATAGACAGCGGCAATATGCTTGTTCTGCGCATTGTGCCAGCCCAGCTGCATTTGTTTGGTAGCGAGAAGCATATCGAAGAAGGCTGCCTGGCCACCGGGGAACTTCTCCTCTACAACCAAGTCATCTCCCAAGGTATTACCCTTGGGGTAGAATACCACAGGGATACAATTGACTTCAATCACATATACATTGCCGGTACTTTCTTCCAGTCGCATGTCAACACGAGCCCAAGCACCACCACCGCTGACGCCAAGCGCCTTGAACGCTTCCACGGCCGCAGACTGGAGGTTCGCCTTGTGCGGCTCTTCCTCGACAAAGGCATACTTGATGATGCCTTGGTCTACAGCTTCGAACTTGTTATGCCACGTCAGGAATGCTTCGTTGTCGGGCGTGTTTTCCGGAAACACATATTGCAAGGGAGTCAAGGCGACCACCTCACGTCCCATCTCCACCACGATGGCAGAACATTCTTTGCCAATGATATAATCCTGCACCAGAATGCCGAAAGTGGTGTTGTCTTTCTGCATCATAGCCACGCGCTTGATCACGTCTTCTTCCGTATAGCAGATGGAATTCTCGTCGAGGTTGAGAGAACCATATCCGTCGGCGTACTTGACGATCTTCGGGTACTTCCCGGGGGTGTCGCCCGGTACTCGAAGACCACACTTTTTTGCTGCTTTTTGCAGATCAAGTTTATTCTTTGCCAGGAAGGTAGAGGGGTTAGTCAGGATGATGACACCTTTCGATTCCAGGTAGCGGGTTGCTTCGACGCCCGCGACGTCGTCGGACTCAATGCCCCACTGCAGGTACTCATTAACTAAGGATCATTTACTGGGAGGCAGAAGATATGCGGACCATGTAATTCATGAAGAGGTCAAAGTCCTCTTTGCAGATCTCATCGATCTCGGCCTTTGCGTTGGCCTTGGTGACATATCGGGTAACAAACTCATGGCGTTCTTTGGGAATGTACCTATTTGGATCCGGGAATTCGTCATACTACGATTGTTAGAGGCTGCAGTGCATCACTGGAATAACAGGTGAGTGATCGAAAGTGTGTACCTTCTCAAAAGGAGAGTTGACACCCTCGTAGGAGGAATTGATCAGACAAATCTTCATTTTTTCGGTGAGATGGTAGGTGTTCGATTGGTAGCAGTGAGAGAGATTGAAGATTGATCTATCCTTTCCGTCGCTGGCCTGCGAACGTTTTATCTACAACTTTGGGATCCTTGAAGGCAGCTGCGCCAACCTGGCAGCGGTAACCTAGCTATCTCTCTATTTGGGGATACATATGAATTGGTCGATTTCGTCAGGCGAACATGTGTTCGTCTGGAGCCCGATCAACAGATACTGTGGAGCCCGATCAACAAATAAAAGCTTTCTTCATGCATTGTGAACGCTGATCATGGAGGACATCTCATCATTAGATGATAGATCACAAAATTCACAACACGACTACCGAGTACGCCTCAGCAGATCTCGTCCACCCTGGCCCCGCTGTGCTCCCATCCGCGGTATGTGAGAGCCACACCGGTCAACCCACTGTCCTTGATGTAAAGCAACATTGGGACAGAAAGACGTTTGTTACTGTAGACTGAGGAGAATAAAGGCCTCAAAGTGAACACCACGAGGGTGGAGGGAAAAGCGCGGATATCTCGCGATGATCTCGGGGTTCGTTCTAGACTCTACCTAGTCGAGGACAGATCTGAGCTGAAGACCGACGGAGTGGACGGACCATTGCAACCAATCATACAAGCATGATGATCCTTGAAGGATCAGGATTATGTTCAGCTGTAGTGGAGTACCTGAATACTAAACTCTTCACAGCGGACGATCTCGTATTGTTCGGGACTTGGGGTGCATCGAGTTCATGATTTCGTCAGATGGCGAGCTGAAGGATTGTGCACGGGCTTACATTAGTAGTAAAACTAATGCAGCACATGCATCAAGTGCAGCTAAATGCATATGGTTCGGGGTGTCCAAATCTTTGGTCTTGCTCGGCTTGCTTGATTGTACAACGCACGACTTCGATCATCGTTTTCATCTATTCGGTTCTCGGGCAAGGAATATTTTCCATGAGCTTTCTCCTGTGCCAGTGGCTGCTATTCCTTACTCCAGCAACTCTCGATCAAGACCATCATGACCATCAATAGAGACGCAGTCGTCAATCTCTCCTCGTCCTGCCCTGGAGAACGCAAAAGCAACTTCTACGATAGCAAGTATCTGGCCGAGTATTATGATCTCTGGACGCAATCCAATGGCGACGCAGTCGACCTCCGATCGGATGCCAATGTCTACTTTTCCGCGCTGAAAAAGAGCCTGCAAGTCCATCGTAGGGGTGAACCCTATACCATCCTCGACGTCGGCACCGGCACGGGGCGTGTTCTCATCAACCTGAGCGACGACGCCGCCACCTCCGGTCTCGATGTCTCTGATGTCGAGCTCATCGGGGTAGACAAGGAACAGACGATGATCGACCGAGCTCAAGCCGTGCACCTCGCTACCCCCTCGTTTACAAATCTCAGCCATGTCTCCTGGGGAGTCGGGGAAGCCACCAGCCTCTCCACGCTTCCTATCCTGTCTTCGAAGCACGGCCAGATTGATCTGCTATTATTCGCAGTAGGAAGCATTAGCCATCTCACCGACGTGGACGAGCCACAGCGCTTCTTCGCGGAAGCCGCTACCCTCCTGCGTCCCGGCTCAGGACGCGCGTATATTCCCATTCAGTCGGATCTGATATGTCGGGGCTCGCTGAGCGAATGGAGACTCAATGAGGATACCTGGGCGGAGGTGCGGGATGCGGACGAGTTTGTCAGTCAGCTGTACCCTGGAGTTGTCTACAGGCAGTTTCCTATCCACAGCTCTACTGTGGAGGAAGGAGTGAAGTATGACAAGTATAACTTTCAGGTGGTTGAGAGGGTTGGATCGGAGGAGAGGGTGATTGAGAACAACGCTATTGAGATCTCGTTACGTATTTGGGAAGTGGATAAGCTGCTGCAATGGGCACAGGAGGCAGGTTTGAAGTGTGTGGAAGAATTCAAGAGTTCTCATGAGGATTACTTTGTTTTTAAAAAGTGTTGATAACTACGGGGAAGACCAGAGGTGGTAGAAATATGGCAGTCATGTATATAAGCGATCGTAAACATGAAATTCATCACAAAGAAAAGACCATCCGGTCTTGATACAATTTAGGGTTCTTAAATAGATAGTTACAGAGAGCGTCTAGCATAGATGGTGTGAAGCTTCATTACCTGCTAATACTAGTATTTAGAGATGCTCTAGAACTAAGAAGCTATTGCAGAATGGTTGCTGTTTCTGATAGGACGCATGTGGTTGTCTCAGTTCTTCCTATATACACTACCTACCTGACCTGGTTTGTTTCTGCCTACGATCTGTCAGGTGTATGTATCATGAGAGGTAAGTACTGTATCTCTCGTACAATCCTCCAAGCTATATTGTTTCATATTTCCTGCTTGTCGCAGTAGAACATGCATGACATGCAGGTATCTAGCGGCAAGCTCGAATGCGAATGGCCAAACATGCCTCAAGCCTCCCGAGTTTACTCCGTGGCTCATAATGGGTGAAAGTAGGGAGATGCAGATGCAATAGGAAAAGCTAATCCGGCACATGTATACAAATTCCTAGCTTAAGCGACATTATAAGCAGCTTATGTACTTAGAAGTCCAGAGAGCTCCAACATATTTAGGAAACCAGAATCTATCTGACGATGCAGTAAGGAGTCGCTGTCAAGGGTCACGCAACTACTCCTTTGCCTCAGCAGATTAACAAACTTCTTGTCAAACGCTGAGGCATAATCCTCCCATGAAGTACGGAGTAATGATTGGTCCAAAACCGGCCTATGTCCTTCTTGATCCCTCCCAAAGTTGACTATTTGTGGCCATCAACCTACTGGATGACAGAGTGCCAGACGCACCACTCATGATGGCTGGAATGCGGGGGCTAGGATGTTTCAAACTGTAAATCGCCCAGTCGCCGTTTCAGATGGCTGCTTCCTTGGTTCTGACTGGTTTAGGCCTTTAGGGATGTATCTAGAGTCTAGACTGTGTAGTGCCTTTGAGAAGAGGTTATGGGCCGATAAGTAGTCTCTAACTCTAAGTGAAAGGGGGCAATCCCAATGTGAACATCCAGTATTAGACTAAATCTCATATATGACAGAGCCTGCCGAGTTTCACTTATATGAGATGCTGATAATACGACATGATCAGCAAAACTACGTAAATATCGGTAAATCTCGATGAGCACTTTGTAAAAGAGTTCAAGAGACCACAGTAGCCAAGACCGAAGGCCGGATGTTGATGCGCGATTTCAAGCAACTCCCATAGTGGGTCAAGAGTCAATCGAGGATCTCGAGTTCAGTTCTCTTGGCCCAGTTCAGATCATTGAACTGCTCTCGAGTCGGCATTTTGGAAGCAGCGCAGTCCCTCAAGCAGCATGTAATTATCAGAATCTATAATAAAATAGTCGCCATGCAGTAGAATCATACTAAAAATGAGCAATAGCTGTCATGTCAAATGTCCACTGGAATATCAAGATGACATCTCCGGGATCCGGCAACTTAGTTGGTACCTCAGGAACCCAACCAAACCAAACCAAGCAAACTTCCCTTTTCGGTTCCTCGACCCAAGTTCTTCGCTTCCTGCAATCCTCACTCAGCGAGCGTACGCTAACTTGGCCAATCCATCCATCCTCCTCCATCTACTATCTACTTGTTTCTCCCTCTTCTCTCCCATCTATCTAATTTCCTCTTTCTCTCCTGACTTCATTTCTATCTTCTCTTCTTAAATAATCTTTTTCCTCTTAAGGATTTATTTAGTGACCGCTTATCGCCTGTCATTTCTCTACCCTTCATCCTCTCTTTATTTTGGCGTTGCCTCTCTGCGGAGCCGCGCACCTCGTTCCAGCCACCTCGTCCCTTTCGGATTCGTTTCAATCGTCGCTTCTTCTCTAACTCACTCACTCAGCCGGTCATAGCTTGAGCGGCATTTTTGTTTCTTCGCAGTCCTTCCGGAGCGTTCTCTAGAGCGACACGGTGATAGATCTCAAAACCGACATCCTAATATATCAGCAAACCCGTTCGCAGCTCGGCCTTGTTAGCCGCTGCTGTCGTCCACGCATTATAGACGGTTACGTTTGAGCCATATTGATATTCATCCCATATTGTCTCGTTCTCCGAACCCTCGGCCACTGCGAAGCTTACCTATCTCTCCTGCGACAAAACTCCCCGAATCTGACCCCGCCACGGACAACATTCTCCGGACGTGTTCAATTCGAGTTAACCTTTGCACCCTACCGGTCAATTGTCAATCCCGTTAGGTCAGCAGGATCAACTACGGCCTTTGTCAATTATCTGGACGAGTAGTTGAACTTTTGCGTTGTGCCCATGGTTCCTGCGAGTCAGATCTCCAACTGAGAAACCGCTGTCCGTCAGACTCAGCCACTCCGGTACATTTTTACTTCCGTATATTATCGGCTTTGCATCTTGAAAAAAGCATTTCGCCCTTTGAAGGTGGAGGGTTATAATATATAATGCTACCCGTCTCTCGAGCAGAGGGTCACATGAACCTCAACTATATCCCAACGTCCCAACCGATGTCTGGGACTTCTACGGGACGCAGTTCCCCTAGCGACTTGTCTGCCTCTGCCACTGTCAAATCTGCATTTGGGCCACCAAATGGCCTTGGTAGCGCAGGGGGATCGGTTGGAGGCGCAAGGCTAGGGGCTGGATCCCCTTCTCACGAGCTTGGCGCTCGCTTATACTCGAAACGGTAAGTTGCAATCATTCGGGACTTCATGCTCGCGACTTGTTCTCTGTATTGATCATTCTCCTTTTCTATACTTAGTGCGCGAGAAATCCAAGCGGAAGAAGGCGTTTCGCCGAGTATTTGGGGGCCCCCTACTAGTGGCCACTCGACCCCGTTGCGCGAAAATATTCCCGAATCTCCGAGCCAGGAAGGGTTTCCTGACTTGATACCTACGACTACCGGATCGATTAATGGTCCCGCTAGACGTGCCAGGGCTGGCACAGTTCCTTCGCGTTTTTCGCCTGTTGGCGTTCTCAACGAGGCGAACCTTCAACAGAATTTCATATCTCAAACCTCTCGGCCTACCCCATCCACAAGTCCCTTCCGTCCTCCCGGTGTGTCTGGCATTGATCCAGGCGCAAGGGCCGCAGCTACTGCCGGTGCAAGCAACTCGGGCACCCTCTCGCGTCTTCGAGCTGGCTCAATGCCGCAGAGGACAAATTACCTTGCTTCATCCAGTCCTTTCGGGCCTTCTCTGTTCTCCACGACCTGGTCGAGTGCACGTGATCGGGCGACGACCTTGACGAGTATCCGGTCTTCGGAGGGTCCTGCATCGCCCAGCCAATCCTCATTTTCGAGAGACGGCCTTGCGGATACCGATGTAAAGACTTTGGACTACTTGGGACTCGCGGAGACCCCCCAACAAGCAAGAGCCAACATTGTGAGATCCTCTGTCGATGTTCTCTTGCAGCAACAAGAACAACAGCAGCAGGCATCCGCGTTGCCGCCACTGCTTGCCGAACTGGCTATGATGAAAAATAACAACCGATTCCGGTCTTATTCTGTCAATGCCAAGGAGAAATACGCAGACGATGAGGATCTTGAGTATGCCACTCGCTATTCTCAAATCCCCTCTGGCACCGTCACCCCTTCTGCCGCAGCGACAGCTGCACAACTGGCTGCAACCCAGGCCCAGATTCATCAACATAATCTCGCTGTGCAAGCATTCGCCAACCATGCGTCGGTCAACCGGCCGCGAGCAAGAACGGCCGGTGTGTTAGAAGCTCCTCCCCAGAGATCTTCAATTCGCAACTATCTAGCCACTCCGTCTCGCCTCGAAAACAGCTTCAGTGCCGCCGATCTTCATATCGCCGAAACCGGTGAATACGATGAGCTATCCGAAGCCGTACAGATGATGAACCTCGGGGGCAACGGTGGCCAAAACCTGGGTTTTCGCGCGAATGGAGAAACCACTGACGAGAGCAACCAAGATGGGCCCACGCGAGCTTTGTGGATTGGCAGTATCCCAGTCTCCACGACTGTCACCTCGCTGGAGGCGATCTTTGGCATGTATGGCAAGATTGAGTCTACTCGTGTTTTGACGCACAAGAATTGCGGGTTTGTCAATTTCGAACGCCTGGAAAGTGCCGTGCAAGCCAAATCGTTGCTCAACGGCAAGGAGATCTTCCCAGGGGCAGGCCCCGTTCGGATCGGCTATGCCAAAGTCCCTGGCAGCTCTGCATCTGGCACCCCTGGAGCTAACGGCGTGCAGTCTTCGCCCACTCCTGACCCGAACTTCAAGTCCGGTGTTGCCGACGGCCTGGACAAGTCTGATATGGGCACGTCTGCGCCTCAAATTCCTGCCCTACCTGACCTTCAACCGGAAATGATCCAGATCGTCAAGGAATTTGGCGCCTCCGATGACGATACACACAATATCACTACTGGCATTCAGCGAGCCATCGCGTATCAAGCTTTTGAAGACGAGATACCTCCTGTTCCTGAACCCAGCCAATCTAGGATGTTTGATGCTCCACGTCTTCGAGACATCCGCAAAAGGATCGACAACGGCGCTTGTTCAATTCAGGAGATTGAGGAGACTGCAGTCGCAATGCTCCCAGAGATCGCGGAACTGTCCTCCGATTATCTGGGCAATACTGTTGTCCAGAAACTCTTCGAGTACTGCTCAGAGCAGACTAAAGAACAGATGCTCGTTCAAATTGCGCCCCATTTCGCTGAGATAGGTGTCCACAAGAATGGTACCTGGGCTGCTCAGAAGATCATTGATGTCGCCAAGACACCCACGCAGATGAAGCTGATTGTCGATGCTCTTCGCCCCTACACTGTGCCGCTTTTCCTTGACCAATACGGCAATTACGTCTTACAATGCTGCCTACGTTTCGGCGCTCTGTTCAATGACTTCATTTTCGAAACCATGCTAAGCCGTATGTGGGAAATTGCCCAGGGACGCTTCGGGGCTCGCGCCATGCGAGCCTGTCTCGAAAGCCACCACGCCTCAAAAGAACAGCAACGGATGCTTGCGGCTGCAATTGCCCTTCACAGCGTACAGCTCGCGACAAATGCAAACGGCGCCTTGCTGCTAACTTGGTTCCTGGACACCTGCACATTCCCTCGTCGACGTACCGTACTTGCCCCGCGACTGGTTCCTCATCTGGTCCATTTGTGCACTCACAAGGTCGCTTACCTGACCGTACTCAAAGTGATTAATCAGCGCAACGAGCCCGAGGCTCGCGAGATCGTCTTAAGGGCATTGTTCTTCAGCCCGGGGGACGAGGTTTTGGAGAAGATCTTGAGTGATCAGACTTCTGGGGCCACACTGATTTTCAAAGTCTTGACCACGCCTTTCTTCGACGAGTCAATGCGCACGGAGGTCGTGAAAAATGTAGCAAAGGTGCTCACGAAATTGAAGGCAACTCCCAACCAAGGCTACAAGCGCCTGATGGACGAGGTTGGACTATCTTCTCGTGGAGGCGCTCGGGACAATCATCACGGGCGAGAACATTCAGGTCATTCTGAAAACAAACAGCATCGTCCGACTTCTCGACAAGCACAGTCGACCATGGATAGGCAGTATAATGGACAGTTCGCGCCCGGTCTTCTCCCTCAAACCATGGACAACGCAAGGTCCGTTTCGGAGCAGCCACCAAGCGCTACGCCGTTCGACCCTTACTCGATCAATGCTGTCAACGGCATGAGCCCCACGGGTGCAGTCAATTCTCTCAATGGACTTGCTGGAATGAATGGCGCTGGATTTGTCCAGGATCCCCTAATGCCTCTCACTCAGCAACAGCTGCAGTATCAAGCTTACCTAGCCGCCCAATCCCGGGGGGTCTCGCCCGCAGGTCTTTATCCTACTCTGGGTAACCCCAGCTTTGGTTACCCAGCCGGAACAGCGTCCATGGACGGTCTTCGACAATCTGCTCCTATGCCTGGAACACCAGCTCAGTTGCTGAACCAGCAGGCCTTTGCTCCTCAGCAGTTCAGCCCCGTCATGGGCACTCCCCAGATGTATCAGTACCCTCCCCAATTCTATTCGCAAACACCTCAGGCCCCTGGACAGCCGGCTGGGGGACGTCGCGGACGCGTAAGTCCATCTCGAAGTTTTTTAACATAGTGCAGCTAACCTAACTGTGTTGCTCAGCGTTGATTTCGCATGTTCGACGTTCTGAACCAATTTTGTGATGAAAGTCTACGCCTTGTACAAATTTGTTCCTTACTGTTTGTTTTCAGCATGAATCAAAAAGGAAAGCCTGGTTTTCTGGAGCGAAACGACCCTACATACCTGGACTGACGCTGGCACGTCTCGGGGAGGGGGAGAAAGAGGAATGAAATGTGGAAAAATATCGCAGTTCGTATCTGCTTGACAATAACTGATCTCATACTCGGTCAACGAGTCTTCAAATCACGACAGTCATCCGAGCATACGGTGCGGTCATGATAGTTTTGTCAAATATAGTTTCATCGGCGGTGGCTGCTGCCGCTGCTTGCCTGGAGAGCTCTGACACCTCACTCGGAGGCAGAGGGCTTATATAAGGTTTCTATAAATTTTTGAAAGTGTGACGCGCAGTCGTGAGCGATCTCATGTATAAAATTGTAACGCCTGTACAGCAAGTAAGAAGTACCATGTTATGCCGCTATCTAGACACTTCAAAGCGTGAAAGGCCTTTGCATTCCAGGGCTGCATGCAGTATATTCAATATATCTTTTCTATCAATGGCGACAGCCGCCAATTTGATTTTGTTGATGATGATTGACTCTTTCGAGCGCTGAAAAATGATGGTTTGCGTAGCCGAATTCCCCTTCCGACAAACACCTTAACCATCAAACTTGGGAACCACAACCAGCAGATACCACCATGGCATGATGCCACAACCCTCCATCCTCTACCAAAATGCACAAAAAACAATCTTCTTGATTGACATCCCGACGTCTATTGCGTCCACACAGGAACTTTCGCCGGCGCAGTTGGGAGCAGGAGCCACACCTTGCAATCCCTACCCTGATGGGACAGATACTCCCAGAAAACGTCTTCTCTTATCTTCAGAGCCCTTAGAGAAGCCGTACACAGTATCCACGGAGCCAAAGTCGGATGCTGCGAGGGCTAGAGTTCTTGCTAGAATTCCGGTCTCGGAACGGGTCTTTCAGACTGAGATCATTGAGCCGCTGGTTCGGGGGGCGTTGCAGGAGATTCGCGGGGCCTACTCGGAGTCTGCGGACTGGTGTCGGGTGAGGAAGGTTCCAGGCGGAGAGACGCAGGTGAAGAGGAAACGGGACGGATCGTCGAGCAGAACAGTCTCGTGTGAGGATGGGTGCGGGTGCTCAGCGGATGGTGCGTTGGGTGTGTCTGCTCCTACTAGCCCGCCTGTTATCCTGTCGCCTGGATTGAATATGTTCGGATCCATGCCGGAGCTCTGCAACGTTGTGGTTAGGAATACGTCTTCGGCGCAAGCTATTTTGGGTGTCCCCTGCAAGGTGGAGGCCGAGCACTGTGAGGTATCGACGGCAACGGCGCGTCGACATGTTTTCTTCGTGCCGCCATTGTCTACTTTCCTGCTGTGCTCGCTGCCCCTCTCAGCAGAGGACGAGGACGAGGCGAGCCAGGGCCCGATCCCGGGTCTATCTCAGGACCGCAAATTCAACTTGATCCTCCTCGACCCGCCGTGGTCGAACCGCTCCGTTCGTCGCAGCGGGCATTATCAGACACAGTCCTATTCTGACATGGGCTTACTGTCCGAGCGCATAGGGGATATTCTGAAGATTTATTTACTGGACAACCCCGAGTGCGTATCCATCGCAGCAATCTGGATAACCAACGCGCCAAAGGCACGCAGAGCTGCATACGATGCCATCAAGAGAGCAGGGTTGTCTGTGTCCGAAGAATGGGTGTGGATCAAGACCACGACGAAAGGCGAGCCCGTCACGCCGCTGGACGGGCTATGGCGCAAGCCGTACGAGATCCTTGTTATTGGGAGGAGAATGGAGGGGCCGTCTGATGCGACAGATGCTATTACCCGGAGGGTCATCGCGGGCGTCCCGGACGTGCATTCTCGAAAGCCGAATCTCAAGGAGGTTTTTGAGCAGGTATTCTTCGCGAGGTCAGGGTCTGGCTCGACGACGGGCGATACTTGTATGGCATATTCTGCGTTGGAAGTATTTGCGCGTAATTTGACTGCCGGTTGGTGGGCCTGTGGGAATGAAGCTTTGAAATTCAATTCAGAAGACTGGTGGGTTGAATCATAGGCTTTGTTTACTTCCAAGTGGTGAGGCAGTTAATGCATTTGTATATGTTTTGTGTAGCTACCTCTAAATACTGACTTGGCATGATGTCACGGTACATCTGGCATACGAACAGCAGCTTCGGTCCATTGATGCACTGCATCTGCTTATTTGGTAAGACAGTCCCAACGCCCGAGACGCCTGCGTGAGACATAATAGCCTTCTGTCTAAATTGTACACATCCGTAACATACCACGCAATGGTAAACCTCAATCGAAAGAAGGCCCCAGACTAACAAGACTAAATCTCAAATCCGGAGTCCCAACAGCAGCCTCCGTCTTCAGAAACCTCCTCACCCCCAACTCCAGCGCCTTCTCACTCAACGCATCCTCATCATCCGCCAACCGCCCCCTCTCCAACGGCCCTTTTCTCCTCCCATCAAGCTCCCACAACCGCCCATCAGCCCCCTTCACAAACGCCACAAAATGCAAATCGACGTTCTCCTCCGCCCGCGGCGCAGCCGTATCCCCCAACCGCGCCGCGTCCGCATGCGCACTCTCCAACGCCTTACTCTCATACAGCAGATCCGCCCGGGAAATGGGACCCAGCGGCTCCGCTTCGCGCAGGAGAGTCTCCAGATCGGAGCCCGGGAGGATATGTTTGCGGGGTTCGCCGTTCGCCACGGCGTGCAGGAGGCCGATGAGCCCGCAGGCGTTGCGGATCGTCTGCTTGAACCACATTACTGGCTCGGCGGGGCCGGAGCCGGTGTATTCGGGTAAGGGGGCGTCCTCGGTGACGCGGGTGGCTTCGTAGGCTGGGGAGACGGGGAAGACGAGGAGGAGAGCGTGGGAGGGGCGGGGGACGAAGGCGAGGAGGTCGGGCTCGTCGATTGAGTAGACGTCTGTGAAGCCCAGGGTCGGTGGGAGGCCGAGTTGGTGGACGAGGTGGGACATGACTTCTGGGTTGTTTTCTGCGGAGGTATTAGTATTTTGAGTCGTTGATAAGCTTGGAGATATAGTACCAAGAGGCACAAAGGCCTTGTTTGTGCTGGGTGCATCTGCATGGTCCATCATGATGGGGCCGAGGAGCTTTGAGCTCTTGAATACTGATTGATTGAAAGCTTTGTAGGGCACAGGTCAATTAAGACTCGCAGTTTTTGTCAAAAAAAGGATTCTTTGGAGGATGTTGAGTGTTGTAAGACGATCGAATTGACGATTGCGCGGTGAGGGGTGACTGACGTCGCTTTGCGGGGTTGAAATATTCCGTTTCGGGAAATAATCATACACGAAACTGTCAGCTCCACCTTCTGGGCTTATCCAGAAACAAAGAGCTACTAGCAATCCAAGGAACCCAATGGATACAGCTTTGGGAGCACTGAGCTGCTTGCGAGCATCAGTTGTAAATGAATTTGCTCAGAGACTATCTATCGACACCTCTAGCATTATTCTAAGTATCATCAGTCATGACCATCGTAGTTCTCAGTTATCAATTGCTGGCTTCGATCCCTTCTTTAGTGGATAAAAGACGTTCGCCCACAGCTCGCTGGCTTCTCCGAGGTAGTATGTCAAACGGACATCCGCCATGCTTGCATCTTGCTCTCCAGACAGAGTCTCCAATTGAGAAATGAGATTTTCCAACCCGAAGGCTTTCCCTGTGGCTTGTGTCGCGCCCGCCTCGAGCATAACGTTGACCACGTGGATGTGGAAGTGGTAGTAGGTTGGTTGGTCTAGCATCGCAATCAGTACACATTCCGTCGACAGGCAAAACCAGGGCAGCCATAATGAACAACACCTACAATGAACGTATAGCTTGAGCTGGTCCTGCTCCAATTCTGGATACATCTTCACTGTTCCCTCCAGTAGCCTTTGCCGCAGATACCGTAACCAGGGGATATGCTTCTTCTTGAGATCACGCAAACTCCAGATATCCCGTCGCTGCACAAGAGCGAGCAGATGCAGCGAGCTCATCGTTTTCCTGTCCCAGTTGAGGTCAGGGAGCAT
Organism: Aspergillus hiratsukae; assembly: GCA_014281905.1. Lineage (NCBI taxonomy): Eukaryota > Fungi > Ascomycota > Eurotiomycetes > Eurotiales > Aspergillaceae > Aspergillus > Aspergillus hiratsukae. The sequence goes on from JACBAD010002040.1 coordinate 37,901, forward strand.
CAGGAACCCATCGTCGGGGCCCTCACCCGCATCCCGGAGAATCACGTCCTCCTGCTCCGTTCGGCCTTCAAGGATGTTAAAAACCCAGTTCAGTCTACCTTCCTCCCGTTGAGCGCTCATATACGGCCGCACATAGTCACGGTAGATCTCCGGCGTCTCGGTCACCATGCGCAGTGCCTGATCCGAGTATTTTTTGATGTGCTTTTCCGTACAAGGCCAGATGAGATTCAGTTTGAGGTCGTGGAACGGCTGTTCATCCTGGCCTGCCCCTGAGGACGCCAAGTACCACCGGTATATGTCATTGTCGCCGAGATTGTTTACTCTGCTGATTGCTGCGTGGAATGCCTTGAGGACTTCGAGGGATTCGGTTGCGAATGCTGCTCGTTCTGCGATCAGGATGCCTTGCTTGCCGTCAATAGTCCCGAGTATGGCGATACGGCGGCCATTTTGATCTATCCAGCTTCATAGATCAGTTATGTGCTGTCAATTCAGTATACGGCGCGAAGCGTATCACGGACACTCGGCTTTGTGTACGTAAATCTTGAGCGGAGATGATATTTACCTTGCTTGAGAAGTCTGCCGACTTCAAACTTGGGAATTAAGGCTTCAGGGGCAATCTTCTCCCCAGTGCTGAGGATCTGCATTGTGACTTGAAAGGATACACTTGATGATCAAACGAGGAGGGCAGTAGATTGGAATTTCAATGTTATCTTACCCCAAAATGTTTGGGCAGAATCTACGCTTATCAGGCGGTCAATAGCTTATCAATACGAAGACATGCAAACATCCGCAGTTATGATCGTAATCTCAAGTTTTGTATATAGAAAAAAGCTGTAGAAATGGCACTAGGCTCAAATTGAAAGTCTTGACGACTGTATCCCTAGCAGACCGAACTTTCTGCAGTCGCATCACCTTTCCAGCGTGGCACAGCTGGGACGCCTCATTGCAGCGTGAAACCTCTTTGCCGGAGTTGCCGTTTTTAGTCCATTGCTTCCATAACAGAAGAGTAGAAGTTAAGGCGAAGAAGCGCCTGATTTTCTAGGACAACATTCCGCATGACTCGGTACTAGAGTCTAGCACCCATTGGCTAACTCGGGTTGAAAAGAACTCGAACTAGCAGTTGGGTGTTACTTCGAACGATGCTTCTTAGATAGCTCATCGCACTTGCAACTGAGCGGCCAGCGCCTCAAGAACAGATCGCTCAGGCAGTTGGGCCCGCATCCCAGGGTCGGATGGTGGTAATGAGCCATTGGTTCAGCTCAAATAGCACCGAGAATTCAAGTGGAACTTGTCTTTGCGTCGCTGGGTTGCGTATGTAACTAGGTCGAAAGTTAGCCATGAGTCTACCCAACAATTGTCTCGCATACCGCTTCAGCCATCTTCAACCATTCTTCGACTCCCTTGACGAAAGCATCATCGGCCGCCGGCACCTCTTCATGGCCCCAGACCATGAATTCGTCAAAAGTAGCCTGCTTTTCTAGAACCTTTATCGACTCTTCTTGCTCGATTTGCATATTCTCGGCCTCATAGGCAGTGTCCCTTCTCTTAGACGGTAGAACACGCTCAGTAGGCTTGGCAACTATTCCTGTAGGGCCAGATTAAATATCGCACTACCGATGGTCAGAACAGGCAACTCGTACCTTGGTAGCCTTCCGGAATTGCGACGCGTCGGCCTCGAAGCTTGCGTCCTCGGAAGTAAGCAGTCTGTAGGCTTCCATCTACGTGAATGTTAGCTGATAGACAAGACCGAGGGAAAGTTGACTCTGTGTCCTAACACAATGCTTACCTTTCTGATCTGGTACGGGGTTCCAGTAACGCTCTAGCGTCTCGACAGACCCATCATGGTGGATTCTACAGGGGAGAATATTGGGGGTGCAATCCTCCATACACTTCTCACTATCGGTTGAAGAAGACTGAGGTGCTTGGATAGCGAACATTTCTAGACCAGCGGACGGAAGACTTGTCGAGTACTCTGTAAAGGTTGCAAGGCAATGAGAGTAGTTAAAAAAATTAGCTAGCGCTTGTTCAATGCCTGTACTTTTAGAACGGATGTTTTGCTGTACAGCAGGGTGGTTGTTCTTCGAGACAATCTGATACGACGCGTTGCCCGCGTTAAGTGGATAGGAAATGCGCCATCCCGAAACGGTCAAATCACTGCAGATTCAATGCAGTATAGACACATCGGCAATACGTAACGATGCTGGATTAAAGATGGAAATGAGAATGACAGTAGTATACATTGAATTACAATCAGAAATAGAAAAAGTCGTTCCCTGAGTTATCTATTTGAAGCAGGTCCTTCAAAAATAATGGATGATGCAATATGTACACAGGAGACAAAAGTCTAGGGGTATATAAGGTCTCCAACTGCTGCTATGAGGTTCCATTACCTCTTACGAGGCTTCTTCTTCTTCTTCTTCTTTTTCTTCTTCTGGTCCTCGCCATTTTCTTTTTTGTCGACGACGACGCGAATTGGCCACTTCTTCAAATGCTCCCGCTCGAATGCCTCTTTATCCCGTCTATACAGAAGCATCGTAGCCTTGGCATCCTCCACACTAGAGTGCGCCCCGTCCTGAATATTCAAGCCTAGGAACTCCGACGCCAGCACTTTCAGGCGTGGAGAGCCCCCACCCGCAATCTTTCGGTAAGGAGGATGCTTGCTTGTGTCTCTGATGTCGCGCTTGGGATGGCCCAAGAGAAGAGCATCTAAGTCATTGCTCACAGCATGTCCAACGAGTATTCGCCCGTCGAGAATCTCTGCAACGTCCTTCTGAACTTGTTCAAGGGATCGAGCCTCCGCCATGTGCTTGGGAGCAATACCGCTCACATGCGTCCGCCAATCTGTAACCATCTCCTTGGGCCTGACGTATGAATCGTATACTTGTTCGCCGTTGAAGTTGACGATACTGACACGCGCGAGGGCCGAATCGTTATCGGGGTTGGGACCGACTCCCACCATTTCGCAGTCCATAGCGACATATTTGCCTATTTCTGCACTGAAGGAGGGAGGTTAGATGACGCAGACAGTATATATAGGTTAGAGATTACTAACGTAGGTGAACGGCCCTCGTTGACTTTTGCCGGCTTCGACGCAGTCCGTGTGCTCTCGGAGATGGTAGCCGTAGAGCTTTTGCGGGAGATAGTTTTCACCACTGATTCTTGTGCGCTCCTGTCCCCTCCATTGTCTTCTCCCTCGGACATTCTCCTCTTCTTTATTGAAGACTTCTTGCGTTCTATTGTTGCTGTTCTCTGCTTCTTGATTGCAACATTTTGAGTCTCGGGGTCCGATGTCTTGCGTTTCTTAGAGCCGGAGGGAGCGTTGTCTTTTTTCAGCGTCTCCTGAAGTTTCTTCCAATTACTGGAAAGATTATTGACGTCCATGCCAAAGGTATGTGCGATACTAAAGCATCATGATGGTCCGAGTGAAAGAGAAGGTGGTGTTCAGAATGGTATGGTTGTAGCATTCCGCATCTTTTCTCCAAAAAGTCGGCGATTAGATAGAGGCGCTAAAAATTTGGACAACCTTAGGCCCCACTCAGGCATCCATAGTCTCGAACACTGCATATGCGCTCCATATCCAAGGCTTATAGAGCCGTACCAGATCTAGCTTAGCATTGGGGCACAGCAAATTGTCCATTATTTAGCGACTGAGGTCAATTTGCAAGATTGAGAATGTGGGATGGTATTCTATATTTGCAAAGCAAGTTCATAGCAACACGCTTTTGTGAAGTGCGAGGAAAAGGAAAATCCAATCATTAAATATCCAATCCTGGGACCTTGAAATCCTTGTATGTCCACTTCTCCGTCAGCTTCCTCTTCGCCTTCTTGGCCTGTGTCACCGGTTTGCGAGATTCCAGCTTTCCCTGCACTATTAACGTGCGAAAGCGGTCGTCTAGTAGATTTCCCTCCGGCTTCAGTAGACGTAATGAGTCTTGAAGTTCGTCTGGGAGTACAACCTCCAACGGTTTCTCGGGCACACTATTGCCAAGTCAGTACGTGTAATCTCCGAAAATCAAGATCAAGAAAAACATACCGGGTTTTGCCCAATGGCCTACGCCGCAAGGCGACATCATCTCCCTCTTCGGAAGAATCATCTCCAGAGTCCTGGCTAAGTTGTCTCTGCTGCACCTGTTCCGCGATAGCCTTCGCTTGCTCAAGCTGCTCTTCCTTCTCTTTCATCTTGGCTTCCCATCTAGCTTTTCTCTCCGCCTCCTTGCGCCTCTTGATCTTATTTCTCTCTGCCTTCGTCTTCCGCGCTGGACGCTTCTTGTTCAGCCACTCCGGTTTCTCGTATTCGCTTTCAAATCCCTCCCAGGCGCTCTCATCGTCAGATTTGACTTCGCCATCATCATTTTGCGCCTCGGCAATAAGGCGCTGCCTCTCTTGCTCCTTCCGCTCCTCTTCCAAGCGCTTCTTCTCAGCCTCCACGGCTTCTTGTCCCTTCTCTTGTAGAAGACGATCCCAATCCTCAAATGACGGGTTGTAACTGATGCCAGCAACTGGTGTACGAACAGACGGGATTGGCTTTCCATTCGCGGCAAGTGAAATTGGAGGTTTCTTGAGCGTCGGGGGTGCAACTTTTGGCTTGGGCTTTTCGAGGTAGTCAAACTGAGGGTCTTCAACAGGCGTTGGGTCTTCAGCATCTGCCCAAGGGTCGTAAGGCTCGCTTTCTTCCGCCTTCTGAGTCGGATTCGCTTCCTTAGCCACCTGCTTCAACCGCAGCCATTCCTTGCGGGTGACCCAGTCGCTCTTGTGCCTCTTGGATTTCGGTTCGATCACACCGTCTGTGACTTTCGAATTCAGACGTTTGCGGGTATCAACTGCAGGAATTGCAGAACGCTGCGCTAGGATCTCATCGGCCCTCAGAGGCTTGTGCTGTTTGAGGTATGCATTTCTGATCTCGGCGTCGCCCTTCTTATCGATGACGAACAATTCTTCTGAAGGCTTTTCTGCTAGAACACCGCTGTACAGAAGGAGTTATGTCAGCATATAAGATCGGAAAAGGCTTTCTAGATAAGAGTCCATTCAAGGCCACATACCCTTTGATTTCTTCATCTTTCAGAAGGCGAAGACCTTCCTGGACTTCCGTAACGTCCACATTTTTTCTCCACGCCTTCTTGCCCTTACGGGAAGGTTGCTTGAATTGACTTGGAGCTTCAACCGTGGCCGACATTATGAACCCCTTTTCCGTCAGATTCAAATTGTCAATTTGTAGTTTTTTGTGTCTTTTTTGTCGCTGCGATAACGATCTGAAGAAATTCCAAAAATCTGGACCCGCTTACCTAATGTGGTATCGCGGGGACGCTAGGCGGCTGCCGCGCTAGCCGCTAATGTTCCTTGCGGCGTAAGTGGTGTGGCCGCTCAAGTTAAAGACCTTCCTGCTTGTATCTCGCTTTCTGACCCGCGTCGACTCTCCATCGACTCTGGCCAGTGCAGTTTAAGCTACTGCATTAGAGGAATTTGAAGGTCATCTAATTTGTATATCAGTACACAAATTCTTGGTTGGAAATCGTTCGCGCTGAGCGACCACATTCGCCATGCCCGTTGTCAAAGGAGGAGTCTGGTAAGTCTATCTGCGCTTTCGATTCTAAGGACTTCAGCATGGCTAATGGGTGATTAGGACCAATATTGAGGATGAAGTTCTCCGGGCGGCCGTATGTCTTGCTTTCTGCTACACCTGGAGGACAACTGGTCGAGTTTGTGAGCTGACACGTCTTTCTTTCGTCTAGGTATCCAAGTATGGCCTGAACCAATGGGCGCGAGTCTCTTCGCTCCTTGCGAGGAAGACACCTAAACAATGCAAAGCACGATGGGTAGAGTGGTTGGACCCCGGCATTCGCAAGGTCGAATGGTCAAGGGAAGAAGACGAGAAGCTGCTGCATCTGGCTAAGTTGATGCCGACACAGTGGCGTACAATCGCCCCTATTGTCGGGAGGACAGCAACACAATGTCTTGAGCGTTATCAGAAACTGCTAGATGAAGCCGAGGCTAGGGAAAATGATGAGCTGGGCTTGGGAGGTCCCGCCGGCGGCGAGGCGGCTGCGCCTAGTGCGGACGACGTGAGACGGCTACGGTATGAAGTCACACTATTTGAGAAACTGTTCGCTTTGCTGATATTTTGAAGACCCGGTGAATTAGATCCCGATCCGGAATCGAAACCTGCTCGCCCCGACACGATCGATCTCGACGAAGACGAGAAGGAAATGCTGAGTGAAGCTCGGGCTCGTTTGGCGAACACCCAAGGAAAGAAGGCGAAGCGCAAGGCTAGAGAGCGGCAACTCGAAGAGTCGCGAAGACTCGCTGTCCTGCAGAAACGTCGCGAACTCAAAAACGCTGGCATCAATATCAAGGTTGTGACCCGCAAGAAGGGTGAAATGGACTATAACGCAGACATCCCATTTGAGAAGCCAGCAGCACCTGGATTTTACGATACCATGGAAGAGGAGACTCGAAACGAAAGACAGCGGGAAATGTTCGATCCTCGAAAACAACAACTTGCGAACAAGCGAAAGGGAGATCAAGAAGAAGACGCGGACAGGAAGAAGAGAAAGAACGACAAAAATGGTAGCTCCGCTTTCGCTGCTGCCGCAAGGGCCGGCCAAATGCAGAAAATTCGTGAGGCTGAGCAGAGCAGTAAGAGGCGTGCGCTTACCCTGCCAAGTCCTCAAGTGAGCGAAAGCGAAATGGAGGACATCATCAAAATGGGCATGGCCGGAGACAGGGCCAGTAAGATGTCTGGCGACGAGGAAACAACTCGAGGTTTGATCGGTAACTACACTTCTATCGTCGGAGGGACGCCGATTAGGACACCTCGAGCTCCGCCAGAGGAGGATCATATTGCCAACGAGATCCGAAATATCAGAGCCCTGACTGAAACGCAATCATCTTTGTTGGGTGGTGAGAATACGCCTCTACACGAAGGGGGTTCCTCTACTGGTTTTGATGGCATCGCTCCTCGGCGACAACAGATCGTTACGCCAAATCCAATGGCCACACCTTTCCGACAAGCCAATGGTTTGGGGGCGACTCCATTGCATGGTGGTATCGGGCCAGGAGCAACCCCGCTCAGGACTCCTAGAGATCAGTTCGCGCTCAATCAGATGGAAGGCGGACAGTTGATTGGCACCACACCGAGAGATATCAGATTGCACCAGAAAGCCGTTGGTCAAGGGATTCGTAGCAAGTTGGCGGCGCTCCCAAAACCTAAGGAAACCGAATGGGAACTCGAGGAACTTCCCTCGGAAACGGCAGAGCCAACTGCTGCGGCGGAGATATCGGAAGAGGATGCTGCGGAGCTTGATCGGAGAGAGAGAGAGGCACGGGAGAGAGCTGCCCAGGCTGAATTGAAACGCCAGACCCAAGTCTATCAGCGGGGACTGCCACGCCCGAGTGTTCTCGACATAGATGCTCTGATGGAACGTGCCTCACATGTTACCGATCCTATTAATGGCATGATTGCTAAGGAAGCAGCTCTGTTGATTGCCAATGATGCTCAGAAATTCCGTCTTCCCAATGGCAAGGTTGAAGGCAAGGCGCGGAAACTGGAGCGACTCGATGACGAGCTCATCGACGCAGCGCGCTCAGCCATCGCAGTGGAAGTTGCTTCGTCTGACCGGCAACAGGAATGGCTGCAAGGCTTTGATGATCGTTGGTCGTCGACGCATGCCCACTCCCTTCCAGGGCTCGCCAACTACGCCGACGACGGTGAAGAGGAGGATGAGTACCGACAAGAGCAGCGAATGATTGACGCTTTCGACAATGTGCAGGCTTCCCTGCTAGCTACGGCAGAGCGAGGAAACAAGCTTGAGAAGAAGCTTGCGCTACACTACGGTGGCTATCAAAACCGCGCGAAGATCCTTCGAGCCAAGATTGTCGAGGCCAGCTCTGCTCTGGAAAACTCGAAGGATGAGTTGAATGCTTTCCAGTCTCTACAAATTTCCGAGGAATCGGCTATCTCGCGGAGGCTCCAGAAGCTCCGCGACGATGTTGCCTTCGTTCTGAAGAGAGAGCGCGAAGCTCAAGAAACATACAGGATTAGAAAGGAGGAGCTGGATGGACTTGTTGCTGGGACAGAGGCAGTTGTCAATGGGTGGCACTGAAGGCATAGGGGACGATGATACCTAGGATGTAAACTACTTCACTATTCTGATTCTCTTACTATTAGAAAGCTCATAATTCATGGTAGTAAGAAGTATTTGTGGAGCCTCTTCCTTCATATACAACTGTAAAATCCAAATCCATAGAACTGAATCCTGCTCAGTGACAGATTGTGCACTGTAGTGACTCCCTCAAATTGTGAGGTTGCCAAAAGCGGACAGCGAAAAGGCTGGTTCAAAGGCGGTCTCCCGGGCTGCTTCACAGAACTAAACCTCCATCAACTCCTGCGGAAGAATCAGATATTTCATCGTGCACTTCGTTTTCTATCACAGAGACATCTCCAAACTGTCGTGATTTGGGCCTGAATCACCATGGGAGTTCGAGATTCTCATGGGGAGGCCACTGGGACGCCTGACCCTGTCGAGAAGGGCTTTGCCACCCTCACCACCATCCGGTAAGTCGACAATCTGCTGTCGGATACTCGAGAAAAATTATTTCTAGAGTCTCCTATATCACTTTTATCGGTCGCATAGACTAATCATGACGATAGGATCGGTGTTAAGGCGATGGTACACAAGGTCAGTTGTTCCTCCATTGCTTCCAGCATCGGTCGATATTTTATCACGTGACATCATCGAAAGGGAGTGAAGGTGGTTGCTGATATCGGTTTGCTATAGGATGGCGAGTTGAGAAAAGCAGAAATCCTGTCGATTAGGCAGCGTAAAGACGGTCCTAGCTTCTAGTGCGTTTTCAAACCTGAACTCTTCTGGTCATATCGGGGTTCCTCATGCTGACGATATGTACAGTGTTCACTATGTCGATTTCAACAAACGTCTAGATGGTGAGTACATTTCTGTCCTTGTGCGTTGGAAAATGGACAATCTGACGTATGCAATTAGAATGGATTGACGCTTCTCGACTGGACCTATCTCACGAAGTTGAGTGGCCTCAGCCGGAGAAATCAGAGAAGAAGAAGACTGGTGCTGGCAACAAAGCGCCGAGCAAAAATGTGCAGAAGCGTGCGAGAGCCGACAGCCGTGATGTCTCAGCAACCCCAGATCTTCTCACAGGCAAGAATGTGAATGTTGGCAAGGTGCAACGTCCATCTAAGGCTGGCGGCAAAGAGAATCGTGACGGAACTCCTCTCAATATGCCTATCATCACTGCAGAGGCCATCTCAACGGACGGAACCCCTAAGGCTGAGTCGGACGACGTCGACATGGTTGACAGCTTCATGGACGCCAAAACCATCAAAGAAGAGGAGAGGGCGTTAGGACTCATGTCGCGCGAAGAAGAGATCGAACGACTGCGAACGAGCGGCAGTATGACACAGAATCCAACGGAAATCCATCGCGTGCGGAATTTGAATCGTCTTCAAATGGGCAAATACGACATTGAGCCCTGGTACTTCTCGCCGTATCCCGCTTCCTTCTCGGACGTTGATATCGTCTATATCGATGAGTTCTGTCTAAGCTATTTCGACGACAAACGTGCGTTTGAGCGCCACCGTACCAAGTGCACTCTTGTCCATCCTCCTGGCAACGAGATATACCGCGACGACTACATCTCTTTTTTCGAAGTTGATGGCCGCCGTCAGCGGACCTGGTGCCGTAACCTTTGTCTGCTGAGCAAACTCTTCCTTGACCACAAGACCCTATACTACGATGTCGACCCCTTCCTCTTCTACTGTATGTGCACGAGAGACGAGACAGGCTGCCATCTTGTGGGCTACTTCTCCAAGGAGAAGGATTCCGCCGAGGGCTACAATTTGGCTTGTATCTTGACGCTACCTCAGTACCAACGGCGTGGGTTCGGTCGGCTGCTTATCTCCTTTAGCTATGAGCTCAGCAAACGCGAGGGGAAGCTCGGCTCTCCTGAAAAGCCGCTCAGTGACCTTGGTCTACTGGGTTACCGTCAATACTGGCGAGAAACCCTCGTGGAGATACTTATGGAGTCTGGACGAGAAGCCGTCAGTGAGAATGAGCTCGCTCTGTTAACTTCGATGACTGAAAAAGACGTCCATGAGACACTGGTCGTCCTGAACATGCTCCGGTACTATGTATGCGTCCGACCTCCTCCCACTTAAATGTTAAAACAGTTGACTGACTGCCTCATAGAAAGGAAACTGGGTCATCGTTCTCACCGACTACGTGGTTGAACAGCACAAGAAGCGCCTTGAAAAAGAGAAGCTCAAGGGAGCTCGCAAGATCGACCCAGCACGCCTTCAGTGGAAACCTCCCGTGTTCACCGCCTCAAGCCGGACATGGAACTGGTGAGGATCCTATTTGTCTCAAGAAATATTTCCTTTCTATTGTGTCTTTTCAGCAATGGTGTTTGGGTCTACTACGGGTGACATTGGGCTGGCGTTCGGGGTCCCGTGGAGAAAAGATGTCCCCTTCAAGCGATTTATGTAATATATCCCTTCCAACGGCTTAGGTGATGGGAGTATGTTTGAATACCAATTCTGTCAAATATTTTCAAAACATTAGAGTAGAATAATCTTGATTCTGTCGGTTGCCATCCCTAGTTCGTCAACAGAAGTAGATATTCTTGATTTATGGCTTTTGAGTGAACACATACAACACAAGGAACTACTGCTGACTCTCAGTAAGTCCGGAGAGAGACATAGCTGAACTAATTATAATAGTATGCATCTATGGGTCGTGGAAATGCTGCTGATCGAACAAGCAATCATAGGGTTAAGTTGAGCACAAAGCTACATAGCAGAACTTGAATACAGCACTGGTTGCGTGTTTGTTTCATCTTGCATTGATTCCAGCACTGAAATAATACGTGGAGCTGTCTTTTGCATTTTCTGAATTTACCAGGAAGACTTTGAAGAATAGAGTAATAGAACAGCTGGATGGAATGATACATATTAAGTAGCACGAAGATCGATTGAGAATTGAGGATGAAGTGATGTCGGTATGAGGAAGAGAACGTTATGTGTGGTGGTTCTCAAAAAGAGTCTGTTGCTTCGAATCGAGTACTGATGAGGTAGAAGCTGAGGATAATGTACGATGCAAAGGACATTGAGAAGAGTACTAGAAGTTCAAGGCAAACCCAGACCGTTTCGATATCCCATATGCGTTGCTCATCAGACACCGAAAGAAACCGCTGAATGAAGATCCGAAACACGAGAATCGCCACGGCAGAGCTAACAGGCGTAATTGAAAGCCTAGAGGCGCATCCCTCACATGAATAAGCTGAACCAGCTTAGTGAGATCCGCTAAGTGTACGCGGCGTCCACGCTGTACTCCGAGGTTGGTGCCGGGGCGAAGAGCCGCTGCTGCCGTTCTGCTGAGCAGTGGATGTCTTCTTGGTATTAGAGTTCCCAGGCCCTTCCCGGACTTTTGTATTCTTCCGGGGTTTGAAAGTCGACGGCCCGCGCTGTCGAGGATTATGACTTCCTGCTTTCTTTGGGAGAGTCACAGTCTTCGCGGCGATAGCGCCGGGGAAGCGGATGGACACCCGAAAATTGCCAGATGGATCTCTGTCACTGAGGCTCAAAAGATAAGGCTCGATGCTGTGAATTTGCATCGGCTTGAGACTCTTGAACCGTAAGCGGGATTGCGACGGTGCTGGAGCGGCATGCCAGGCTGCCGGAGGTGCAGCGTTAGGAACTCGAACAACAGGTAAAGAACCTGCTTCGCGATCCTCAAAGATCTCCTCGGTCTCTTCGACTTGCTTGGCGCTGGCTATTCCGTCGCCAACTTGAATTACATTCTCAGCAAGATGGGGGAGGGATACGGACACTGCGGCAATATGCAGCTGAACATCGAGAGGCTCTTTTGATGCTGAAGTGACTGCCAAAGCATTCTTCTTCTCATGTACAGTCTTCTTGCCGAAAAGACAGTTGATCTTCTCCTGCCAGGAGGTTGCGGTTGAGACGGGTTGAGCTTGCGCTGGGACGCGAGGAGGAGCAGCAACCATAGAAGCGAACGTAGGAGGAGGCGGCGGCGCAACGATTCTTGGGGGAAGTTTGACAATGGGCTTAGGGGCGGGAAGGTGGACCAAAGGTCGGGTCGAATCACCCATATACACTGGATGACTCGACAGTTCCTCTGGGGGAGGTGGAGACGGGCTTCGGAAATGCTCATCTTCCTCAAAAGCGGGCCGTTTATATTGCTCTGTTGCCTGGGGAAAGAATCGAGAACTGCGAACTGGCATACTACTCAGTGGACGAGCATGAGTATCAGCGAAGGGTACAGTCGCGACAGGATGATCAAAACCAGGCAGATGGTTAGAGATCGAACTTGGGGTGTCGGTTGGTCTATGAATACCGACAACCTGCCTCTGTCCACTCTGGTCGCCAGTGCGGACCTGTCGCCATGTCTCATTGAATGTAACATGTAAAGGCTGGCTATCCCGCATCGTGTTCATCTCATTTAGAAGCTTCTCATTCTCTTCTGCTTCACGTTTGCCAGCAACCGAGTGAAAATTATTCCAAGCGGTAGTCCCGGTAACACGCGATTCCTGTTGCCAGTGAGACTGGTGTACACTTGGAGGTCCGATTGGCCCTGGTCGGGAAATGGGGGTCATAGAGTCATACGGCGCATGACGAACATCGGTAGAAGGCAAAGGAGAGATTGATGTAGGCTCTTGTGGAGGTCGAGAGGGAGCAGAAAACGGTTGCGGGCCGGAAGAGATTGGAGGTTGGTCGAGGCCGAGAGGACCCCGAAGGGAGATGTCTCTCGGTGGAAAGCCCCCCAGGGCTTGGTCAAATATGCCATTACCGAGGGTCTTATCGTTGCTGAGAGGCTTCCAGGGATTCGCAATAGAAGAAGAGGTGGCACCAAGTTTAGTATTCGAAGACCAAGGCGAATATGAGCTCGTAGCACCAAGATTACTCTTCCATTGGGAGTTCGACTCTTCGATTGTTGATTCGGGCAATTTCTCAGGAAGCCGGGGCTGCTGGAAATCGCTAGGCTCCTGAGGTCCTGTGGTAGCCTCGAGTTTAGGATCGCGAGCTGGCGAAGTAGGTCGTCGAGCATTGACTGCGGGAGCCGACCGTTCAGCAGCTCTCTCTTTCTCATTCGCGGCGACGAGCTTCTTGACGGCGTCGGGATGATGGACTTTCATCATCCCGTATTGCTTTGGCTCACCCGTTGGTTCCGGTACCGGGGGTTTAGGAGGGGATTGCAATGCTTGCGTGACGGTCGGGGACGTCTTGGCTTCAGCTTTATCGCCTTCCAGAGACTCCTTGTGTTTGGGTTTCTCGGGCGGGGGACCCAGTGCCTCCAGCTTCTGTCGAATTCTTTCGCGTTTTGCAGCTTCCTCTTTCTCTTCTTGCTCTATCCTGCGCTGCCGAGCTTCAAGTCGCTTTTCCTTCATAATACGTTCCTGCATCGCGACGGGGTCTTCCTGCGGAGCTCGCGCTGTAGCATCCTGAGCTTCTGGAGCCGGAGGCACTGATGGCTGAGGCGCAGCTCGAGGTGCGTTTGCAACAGTGTCGTGCGGGCCCGCAGCTGCACGTGGAGGCCATGTTGAACCTGGTGGATGGCGGGCAGAGGGAGTCTCATGCATAGAGACGTCCTTCGGATGCACCAACTCTTTATTCTGAAGGGACGGGTCTGTGATTCCATTGACCTGCGAGCCCCTTCTTGCTTCAAACGTTCTCTGCGGCCCATCAGGGCGACCGATCGACATCCGACGTCCAAAGCCTCCACTCCCTCCGCTGACGTTGGATGAAGTTCGCCGACGGTTCCAATGCCCGGCATCTTGGCCACTTGACCGATGAGTCTGAAATGCTGGAGAAGGCTCCGCAGGTCCTGCCTGCTCACCTGGTGTCGGCCGCTGTAAAAGAGAAGAAGGGCGGAAGCCTTGCTGCTCAGCACGCCACGGTGCTTTCCTAACCTCTGGTACAGGCTCATAGCGTCCCGATCTGGAGTTGTACAATTCACGAGTTGCTCCGGAGTGCGTGTCCTTCCACGATCGATTAAAGTCATCCGCTGCAATCTCCTTTGGGTGGACAATTCCGGTAGGTGGTTCGCTAAGTAGGTGTTCTTTGACAGAAACACGGCCGGGAGGTTGAACTTGAACAGGTGGCATAACCGGGGATACCTTTTCAACTGGCGGCAGTGGGGCCCAAGGTGATTTAGATGGAGGAGCTGGACTTGTGGACGACAGCGACGCTCTGTCATTTGGTCCTTTCGACAAGATGGTTGCGCTCTTCGCCTGCCTTTCCGCATTTGCGCCAAGCCTGAGAACGGTAGGATTGGGTCCGATAGTGGTTGTAGGCTTCGTGACGATTTTGGTCACCTCTTTAATGGCAGGGACTTGTTCCGGTGCGGGAGCATCGAGCTTCGCTTCGGTCATCGTCGTATTGTCTTGGGCCGGAGTTTGTACTGCCTCCGTATGAGTAGTAAGGCTCGTCTTGGTGCCGTCAGTCCATTCGATCGTCTCAGGAGCCCAGTCGTCTTCGTCGTCATCGATATCGGCCCATTTCGCCTCGGTCCCCCCACCGTCTTCTTGAATGCGAGAAGTCATATGGATTCCGTATTGCTGCTTCAGTTCTTCATCTGTCAAATGCTTCGGTGGCGTAGGTTGCACAGCTTTAAAACTCCCATGTTAGAGGGGGGTTGTTCTCCAGAGAAGGGACAAGTAGTGTCTTACGTCTATTCTTGTTCCAGACCTGATTTGGATCAGGTCCACCCCCAGCTGCCTTGCCTGCACCTGGTCCCGACTTTGAGAGTGAGTCACGAAGGCCGCTGGTCGTCTTGGCCACCAAGCGCGGGCGAGAGCTCTGTAATGGCCCGCCCAACGGTGTAGTCAAAGACGAGGGGGCTACGTTAAGTCAGTAAATAAATCCCTCGAAGAAAGTTGAGGTTATCTATACCTTTGTCAGACACCTTAGCCGCAGCAAGCGCTCCCGGAGCTTTGGGTACGGAAAATTTGGCGAAAGAAACTGGTTTGAACGTTGTCGGCTTCTTCGAGCCCACACGCTTACCGTCTGTTCGACTGGCGTCCGACTCCGAGCCACCCTGGGAAGCCGTATCTTCTCCGGCATCCGACAAGGAGGCTACCCCGTTCATTTCGAGAGCTCGCGTGGCGACAGGCCCGGGCCCCTGCTTTGAGATATCCTTTTCCTGTACCTCATTCAGTAACTCATTCTGTTTCATATTCGTTCGTGTAGACTCACGGTCGACGGTCGTTCGGAATCGTTTTCTGTCTCATCCTTTGCGAGTGCTGAATCGGAAGCACTGGGCTCTGGTTGGCTTTGTGGATCGTTCGTTTCCGTGTTGGTCTGTGTTGTTGCGGTGGTGTGTTGAGTCTCCCCCACGTCCCCTCCAGCAGATATATTGTCTTTGGTGCTCGCAGGAACGTCGGAAGGCGAAGGCTCGCCGCCCGACAGGGTCTGATTTACCACATCGTGGCTATTCTGCTCTGCCATAACAATTCCCGAGTCTGTGAGATCCGCAGGTTGCGACATCCGTTAGACACTCCTCTTGAAACTGTGAATGCTGGGATAGGCGCGGCAGAATCCATGAACTCATAAAGAAGGCACGGAGGAAATGTTAGGAGAAATACCTATTGCCAGGTATCAAGGATCGCCACGTTTAGACTGCTAGCTGAATTGTTTGAGCTTGGGGGAAAGCTCCAAACGACGAAACTAAGTGCGCGGTGGAAAGTGCCCAAATCCAAAGACTGGAAATAAAGGCTCGAAAGGAACGGGTGGGCGGAATGGATGCGATATAATAGTAAACGCCACTGCCCAAGAAATCCCAAATGGGAGGTCGCAATAGAGATGTCTTTCTCAGGTTGATGACCGGGTGATGGCTGCAGTCATGGGTGACGGCTCATGTTGGAGGTGAGGTGGCTGTTTCGGGTTAGCGTGGGACGAAAATGAAGTAAAGAGTCAAAATCTTGTGGCTGGAGCCGCCAGGATACAAGATGAGTGTCACTGCAAGCGGATTATTATTCGCTGTCGTTGATATCTTCAAAATTGAAAATGATCTTGAATATTTGATCTTCAGTCCTTAAAACTTCGCATAAAGGTTGTAGGAGAAACAAAGGGTCGTGTTGCGTCGGCGAACACTCTACAAATCCCACATCTACACCTCATCTACTGCGCAAATGACCACTACACAGCGAGTCGTAATCAACGAGAATTGTAAGAGAAAAAGCCAGTATCAAGGCCAGAGCAACTGGGCTGGAGGTATGCCTCGTTTACATTGCTTCCATTCTAGGTTGGGTGGTATATACACAGATCCTCCACAAGCCACACAAAAGTGAAGCATTTAGTGAGGGTGGTTCTTGTGGTGGCCTGTAACTGTTAGCAACGCGAAGTATCTCCATGGTCGAAAGGATAACGTACGAAGGTGGAAGTAGTACTCCATGCTGTAGCCGATGAGAAGGATACCGCCAATGGCGTGAGCAAGGGCTGGAGCGATTAATGATCAGCAACTTCCATGTACAAACTCAAGCCGTCTGGGACTACTCACGCGCAGCAGAAGGGTTCTTGCCAAAGTAACGAGCCTGGTAGCGTCCAATGAGGCCAGTGGGCTTAACCTCGGGAGCGGAACCGCGAGGGAGCCTGGCGTAGAAGTTCACAACGCGGTCCATGCGAGCGGCATCCTTAGCGGCGCCAATGGCCTTTGTAAAATGTCAGTTATTGCACAATAAGCAGAACCAGTGTCTGTTTGCGATCGACATTCAAGGTCGTGGTGAAAAGCCTTTACTGGAGTAGGAGGGTGCTGAAGAACGTAAAGAGTATCGAGGGGACGCCAAAAGGTGACTCACATTGGGAGAAGCGATCTAGAGGATAATTAGCATGATGAACGGACGCAATCTCTGGGCATTTGCTATTCTTCCTTACCTTGGGGGGAATCAAGGTCGAGAGACCTCGGCGGGCGATGTAGCTCATCTTGTCTGATTCTGAATTATTTGCGTCAATATCCCGGTGCTGCTTCTGAATGACAATGGAAATATGGAGACCATTCAGCACTACTACTTACCTAAGTACAGGCGAGGAAACCGTACAATCGATAAAGACGAAGGTGTGAGGATGTGCCCGAGATCGCGGGTTGTCGGATGAGCGGTTCCTAACGTAGAGAGCCTCAAGGGGCGCTAACCGAATTTGGTTCTGCCGCAACCACCAGACCTCGCCGCATACCTCACTCAAGATATTGCTCTCCCGCTGTCGCCCGCTCACCTGAATCCAAGTCAGACAAATCCGCGACCATGTCCCTCTTCAGAGCAGGTGGCTACGCCTGCTTTCGGGCGAGCAGAATTGCTGCGCCCATCAATGCGCGTTTCAACTCCACGCACAACCGTTCTGGTGACCCCGGTGTCAAGACCAGCTCAGAAGACGCACCTTCTACACCCGTTACAGACAGCTCGTTGATTCGCAAGGAGACGCCATCCGAAGCAATGGCTCGTCATCAGCCCGATTATGAGGCCACAATTGACCATGCTACCTCGTAAGGGAAGCCTGGCTGATACCCGAGGACTCCACTGATAGCAATCCAGACGATTCTCCCCTGTGCCCAAGCGTGTCATGGACGGTAGCGAGCCTGGTGACACTGTGGCTGCTGCTGTTCTCTCCGGGGCTCCTACAGACCTTCAAGCTCGAACTGTTAGGTACATTATTGATTTGCGTCCGTCACCCGCCGCTCTCTGACCACTCTACTAGGATTTACAAAGCCTCGAAGCCTGCAACGCAGTCCGGAACCTGGCACGGCCACCACTGGAGAATGGACTGGGATATCCTGCAGAAGGGTCACCGTTGGGAGAACCCTTTGATGGGCTGGCAGTCTTCCGGCGATTACATGCAGGGTACTCACCTGAACTTCAAGTCGAAGGAAGATGCCATCTTGTTCGCGCAGAAGCAGGGATACGAATACTTCGTCCAGGAACCCAACGAGCGCCGCTTCGTCCCTAAGGCTTACGCAAACAACTTCGTCCACGAACCAAAGAAGCTCAAGCACATCAGAACCAAGTGATTGGGTTGTTCGAGTGTACTATGTATATAACTGCAAGCTTCTGGTCTTTGAATTGTTGATTCCATAGGCTAAATGGATTTCAGTGCGTTTCCAAAGGGCTTTTCGAAAGGATGGTGTACTGCTAGGAGACACTGCATCTCCGCGGATGATGTCTACCGCCAACTTTGCTCCTTGCCTTTTCTTTCCAACTCTGAACTTCAACTCGATCTGCAGTTCCGAACCTAGTCTTCCAAGGAGGACACGTATGAGGAGTAGACAATCTTCCCTTCACTGCAGCAAGCCTCTAACCGAGGATGTATTGAGCAACCTTCAAGCAGCTTTACTCAAGTCTGGCCGGTATGATGTCCGGAGGAGCTATCCTGTGCCTGCAAGTCCGTGGGGAGAAGTACGCGTAGTGTATGCTCATGGTATCCTTGATATAATAACAGATACAAAGGTCCAGGCGGCCATGTATTTTAGAAGAGAGCGAGGCTAGATTACTCAGAAATTACTCTGTAGTTATGAAACCAGCTTAAGCCAATATTAGTAGTATGTATGCCTACTCGATAAAAGGTCCAATCTGAGTTGAACAAAGGTTCGTTGAAGCACTCCTACCATAGAATCAGATGCATCATGTCGCCTTGAGCTCTAAACAAATACTCAATGGCGAAGTGTTTGAGCTGCAACCACACGACTATAACAGGCATTGAGAATACGTAGATGGACGACCGTGTGAAGGAAGCGATTTAGGCCTAGTCGCTGCGGCCATCCCCGCCACCCCACCTAAAATTTATTATCTCGTTGAGATAAGATCTTGAAAAATTAGATGCTCCCTGAGTAAATGTTTGATACCTCATATCCAATCAGTCTCAATTTCAACCTGTCGTCTTCTCCAAACACCTTCAGAATACCACCATGTCCCCTTCTGTAACCGATACCCCAGAGGGCATGGACCCCACCATCCTCACTCTCCGCAAAGTCCTCACTTCCGAATCGGAGCCGCTTGCTCGCCGATTCCGTGCCTTGTTCTCCTTGAAGCACCTTGCGTGCCTGCAGCCCCCTACCGAGAAGACGCTGCCCGCGATTCAGGCTATTGCTTCTGCTTTTACTTCGCCGTCCGCCTTGCTGAAACATGAACTTGCATACTGCTTGGGCCAGACCCGGAACCCAGAGTCTGTGCCGTTCCTACAACAAGTCGCGAAGGACACGGAGCAAGATACGATGTGCCGTCACGAAGCTGCAGAGGCTCTGGGCGCTTTGGGTTACGAGGACAGCTTGGAGATCTTGAAGGCTCTTAGAGACAATCAGAATGAGCCCGATGTTATTAGAGAGACTTGCGATATTGCAGTGGAGAGGATTCTGTGGGAGAATTCAGAGGCAAGAAAAGCTGAGAAATTAAAGGCAAGGTATGAGGCTTCCGTATTGATTCACCCTGTCTCCCTTTCTCTTTGCAAATTGCTTATGTATCTTGTGCATCAATTCACAGTGACTTTACCTCGATCGATCCCGCTCCACCACTTCCAATGGCGGCCAGCGAACCTTCCATTCCCGAAATAGAGAAGACTTTACTCGACACAAGTCTACCATTGTTCCAAAGATACCGTGCGATGTTCGCCTTGCGCGACCTCGCTTCTCCTCCCGATCTTCCCACAGCGACTCGCGCTGTTGAGGCGCTGGCCAAGGGCCTCAAAGATCCGTCTGCACTGTTCCGCCATGAGATTGCGTTCGTCTTTGGTCAACTATGCCACCCTGCGTCAATTCCAAGCCTCACTGAAGCGCTCAGTGACCAAAGCGAGGCCGGTATGGTGCGACACGAAGCGGCTGAGGCTTTGGGAAGCTTGGGCGACTGTGAGGGTGTGGAGGAGACGCTGAGGAAATTCTTGAACGACCCGGAGCAGGTGGTAAGAGACAGCGTCATTGTGGCTCTCGATATGGCAGAGTACGAAAAGAATGGTGAAGTCGAATATGCTTTGGTGCCGGATGCTGGCGTTGCTGCTGCTTGAACGATTCGGTGTCGAACGTATATCTTTACAATATCGGTATTGCACTTGAGTCGTTGCCCCCATAGACGATCAATCATAATCTTGAATAGATATTTCTTCGGTTTTCTAGTTGTTCGTGGTTTCCCTGCAGTAAGATGAGCGTCAGTATTGAGCCCGCAGAAGCAATTGGAAGAATCAACGGTGGAGGTCGCGTACTTGTAACCGCAAACACAGGTGTAAAACACTGTACTTCCTTCATCTGCGCTGCGCAACTGCACAGTTGTGAAGTACATCTCCTTCCTCCCACATCTGGCACATGTATGTTGTGTCAGTGCTTCAGTTCGCTTATCTTCAGCTGTCAAAGTCTGAACTGCGGATCTCTTGGCTCTTAAGGTCGACGGGAAGGCATTCGGTTTTGACTCAGAGATGATCGTGTTGGGCACAGTATCTGAGGACAAAGTTAGCGCAAGCGCTCACCTCAAACCCTCACAAATGAAGTCAACACACCTTTATTCCGAGCGCCGCAAACATCGCAGACAAGGACCTTAGTCGGATCACCAGTCGACTCTGGTAGGAGATTTCCACAGTCTGTGCAAAAAATTAAAGATCCAATGGCAGACATTGTGCAAGACAAGTTTCGGTATCGGATGTTCAAGATTGATCTTCAACCTAAGAGTATTGAGCGAGAGTTAAGCAGAAGAAAGCACAGATACAATCGAACTTTTTTTTCCCGCTGAGAGATGCTGCCGCCTGGAAGATCCTGCAGCACGGACCACCTGCCTATGTAGCCCAGTAACTAGCGCCGGGCGGTCAACAGCGGCAGCAAGAGAGCGTGCCTGGCAGTAATTATTATTATTGTTGGTTGCTTAAGTATTGCGTCGCTGTATCAAGAGTATCTCAGGAAAGGATGACGAGATTAAGAGTTGACTTTCTTCGCTGATAGTCATGTCTCTGAGCAGGACATGCATTTCCTGTTTCTATCGGTCGCCTCTCCTTCCTAAGCCACTTATATGTTAAAAGTCAAACTGCCGCCATGGACCAAAACTGGAGCCCGGCTGTCCAGGTCGTCATCAATGGCCGTCCTCAAGCGCAGGGCCATGGCTCTGGAGGACTTTCGCAACGCCGGACCAGGCCATTGTCTGTTGATGAAGCTTTGCAGTACTCGCCTATGTCCAGCTCGCCGGTATTCGGCTTAGGTATGGTTCACGGATCTCTCACTTAAATGGTGAAGTCAAACTCACTCATGATACTCTTTAGACTGCATACTGCGCCCCGACGTTGGCCGACCTCCCACTACCACCTCTATCAATCATATCCTTCAGTCGGGTCGAACGGTCTTGAATGAACTAAATGCTGAGATACAATCCGGGCATGATGAGTCGAGTCGGTTAGAGACATCTCGCGAATATCTACAGCAACTGCTTGACGGTGACCAGTTGACGGAATTGTAAGCAACCTTGATCTATAACAACGATACAATACGCAGCAACTAAATAATTTCCAGCAAGTTCAAACTTCCCGCTGGTTCTGCTCAGCCCAAGAGTTCCCTGGCTAGCCCACCCTCAGAGCAGCGTTCCGGTCGGAACGAGCTTGGCCCGTTTGCAAAGATGATGTTGGATGCTACGGACATAGCATTTCGGTGTAAGTCTCAAACTATTCTATTCAGAAACAGCGTGCTCTTAGCTGATCCGTTACAGATCCTACCTCGACGGAAGTCAAGATTGAGAAGCCAATGAGGAAATCACCAGCGTGGAACGAACAAGCGCATCGAGCGAATAATGCTACCCCGGCGTCTTACAGTCAATCGGCTTACCCGGCAAGCCAGTTGTCTATAGTGATTCCAGTGAAGCCGATACATTCTCTGAATGACCATGGTACTTCGAAGAAGAGAAAGCTCAATGACGATGTGACGGACCTTACTATGATTCGACTCAAGGATCAAAAAGAGGAGGCAGATGCTGCTCTTGTAAAGCTACAGGATCTGTTTCATGAGGTTTTCCAGGCAGAGGATCAAACTGAGGCAGGAACAACTGCGGATGGATCGGCCGACCGACCAGATGCCGTGTTTTCGGTTGCCCACTCCCTTGACACAAATGGGCCTGTCCTCTCATCCGATGCTCACAGCCGTCTTCAGAAGGCCATGAAAAAGGTCGTTGGTTTTAACCGGCTTCAGGACATCCCATCGGAGTATTTGAACAGATTACGGAAACTTTGCGAGAGGCCAATCATTGCCGCACAATCACCCGATCTCAGGCTGGACGATCCGTCAAGTGATTCTGAAACCCAAGAGTGGCTCAAAAAAGTTGATGATATGCTCAATGCTTTGCTCGCAGTGGGTACACTGTTGCAGACAATGTCTGGCTCTCGAACGGAAAGAGATCTCTGTCCGGAAGATCTGATCGAGGCCATTCCAAATGTATTCAATCAGATTTTCGATCACTGCGTCATTCCAGCAGTCGAGGCCCGCCCTGGAGGCAAAGAAGCTAGGTATTTCGAGTTCTTCTCTTCACAGAAGCGTGTTATAGGGGGTGTGATCCAGCAAAGTAAAAAGATTCTTGGCCTATTTGCCGACTTTCTGTCGCGCATTGATGTTTCTGAAGGGACAATCACCGCGACCGAGTTTTTCGCTGCAAAGCTAATTTTCGTGGAAAACGCACATTCCGAAAAGGACTCTGCTGTCGGCTTTCAAAAGTATGAATCAGTTCGCCGCAGAGCAATGGATGTTCTGGCAAAGATTTTCTCCAGGTATCCTGCTCAGCGCCCGTTCATTCTTGACGAGATTCTTGTTTCTCTGGAAAAGCTTCCGTCTACGCGGCAGAGTGCCAGGCAATTCAAGCTCGCCGATGGTAAGAGTATTCAGCTTCTAACTGCTTTGGTCATGCAGCTTGTCCAGACCACTGCCCTTGACACTCCATCATCCAAAACACGAAAAGCGAAGCGTACGCTCTCAGCTGGCGATGATGACGAAGAGTCACAAGAAAATGAGGAAGACTCGGACGAAGATGACGACGAGGATGAAACAGACGCGTCTCTGGAGCGTCTCGCAACGAAAGTCAATCGTCTCTATGATAATGCGGTCCGCAGTGCGCAGTACATCGTCAAGTTCATAGTTCAACGTGCAATGACATCTACCAAGACTGGCGACCAACCCTTTCGAAACATTCTTGATATCTTCACCGAGGATTTGATTGGCGTCCTGGGCTCAACAGATTGGCCGGCAGCTGAACTGCTTCTTCGCATCATGGCGTCTCACATGGTTGGTATTGCAGATCTTGATAAGAGCCCTGCTACTGCGAAAAGCATGGCTCTGGAGCTTCTGGGCTGGATGGGATCCGCCATATCCGATCTGGTCGTGACCGCTCAGCACTTGCTTCCCTCAATGGAAGAGTCCGACAGTGATCTCAGTGACTATTTGAGACAGTTGTTTGAGGACTACTCCAATCATGCCTTACATCCTCAAGATCTAGTTGTGCCAGACGGTCCGTATCGAATAGCTCTCGAGTACTTTCTTCAGGCTCAGTCATCGGACAGCTGGCAGCTCTCCAGTGCTCGTGGTTATTACTTGGCACAATGGGCAAAGACCGTCTGTTCTGTCTATTATAATTCCGAAGACAGGGACGATGTTCCTGACGGCGAAGCTACTGAGAGCCTCGTGGTTCTCTTGACGAAGTTGTTCTCCGAGCCGCTTTGGTTGGAAACTCATAGGTACGGGCTGTATCAAATGATATTCGTCGCTGCAGAATGCTAACGCTGCTATTCCAGACACTTCGATAGGATATCAACCGCTCACGGGCGATTCGCATACATTCTAACCGTTTTAAACTCGAGCTTTTGCAAGGCTTTTGACACGATCCTGAAAGTCCTCCTCAATTCGATTGCTAGCGATCAGGCAAAGGTTCGCAGTCGGAGCCTGAAAAGCGTGATCTACATGCTCGAAAAAGACCCAAGTCTTCTAGACAGAGACGCATCAGTCATGCGTGTTATCCTTCGATGTGCTGCGGATGCCTCGCCGATGGTTCGAGACTCGGCGCTTTCGCTGATCGCCAAATGCATTGCTCTCAAACCGAAGTTGGAAGATGATGGGTGCAGGAGCATCCTGGCCTGCGCAGCCGATCCTACAGCCGGTGTGAGGAAGCGCTGCATTGGGCTGCTGAAAGATATTTATCTTAAGACGTCTCGCACCGAGTTGAAGCTGGCGATAGTGGATAGCTTTCTCCAACGGACAACGGATACAGAAGATAGCGTAGCCACTTTGGCTCGTCAGACATTCGAGGAGATTTGGCTTACTCCATTTCATGAGCTAATTGATTCATCACAGGATGGACCGAAGCTCAAGGTTGGTCTAGGGGAGCGGGTGATGTTGATTGTAAGCTTGGTGCAGCGCAGCGAGACCGCTCTCGAAACACTAGGGTTTTGTTTGAGGAAGATTCTATCGGACAATTCCAAGACGGCCTCATTGAACTTCAAGGTTTGCAAAGCGATGGTTGCAACGATGTTCGAGAAATTAGTTGGGGATGAAAGCTCGGAGAAGGAGTTTCAGCAGGCTCTCCTTCAAACGATCACAGTTTTTGCCAAGGCAAATGCGAAGCTATTCAGCCCTGATCAACTGGAGACTCTTCATCCTTACATCGGCAATCTCACCACTGCGGAGGATTTGTTCATTTTCAGATCTGTGGTGGTAATCTATCGCTGTGTCCTGCCGTACCTTTCGTCCGCTCACAACAGTCTTCTAAAAGAAGTGCAAAATGATCTTTTCAAAAGCGTGGCGAAACTTGCTCGTTCAGAGCTTAACGAGGTCATGGCCTGTCTGTGGACCATCAATGGCGTTTTGCGCAACACTGACAGACTCGTGAAACTGACCATATCGGTTCTGAAGCCGATCCAACATTACAAAAACGTCGATCTTGCAGATAATGCTAATTCGGCTATTGTGGCCAGAGCTAAGAGCTATATTCGAATTGCCGGTTGCGTCGGGCGGCATTGTGATCTCGAGAAGTACGAACCTCATTTCAAGAACGCGTTTCCGTCTTGGAAAGGCGGATCG
Source organism: Aspergillus hiratsukae (assembly GCA_014281905.1). Lineage (NCBI taxonomy): Eukaryota > Fungi > Ascomycota > Eurotiomycetes > Eurotiales > Aspergillaceae > Aspergillus > Aspergillus hiratsukae. Next base: position 62,947 of record JACBAD010002040.1, read on the forward strand.
GTGGCTGGCTTGATGGTCGACTCTATTGTGCCTTTTACTCTCCCGAAACAGCCTCTGGAACTCAGGGTTATGGCGTTAGAGAGTGTGGGTTCTATATGCCAGTCCTGGCCAGCTCAGTTCAGCCGGGATGAGCCGAGGAAGATTCTTTCCATGGTCTTTAGTGAAGACAATGCAAGTCTTCAGAATATCGTCCTAAAATCCTTTGCGGAGTTTTTCGCCATGCACGAGGGCAAAGCAGAAAAGTCAGTCGTGCCATCTGCTGAGAAAGCAGACCAGGAGGACTCTACCAGACTGGGTGGCTCATTAAAAGCAAGTGACAACGACGGGGCTGCCGCTCTGATCGCTCAACACTTCCTACAGAGCATGCTTCGAGTCGCGCAATCTCGACAGGACGCATATGCTCTCACTGCCATTGAATTGATTGCTAGTATTAACCGTCAAGGACTGGTTCATCCCAAAGAATGCGCAGGCGTGTTGGTTTCACTGGAGACATCCACCGTGCCAGCCATTGCCAAGGTTGCATTTGACACACACAAGATGCTGCATCAACAGTATGAATCAATGTTCGAAAGAGAATATATGAGGGCGGTTCAGGAGGCCTTCTATTACCAGCGCGATGTGGTCGGTGATTCTAGCGGCGCTTTGGCCCGACCTTACGTTGCAAAATTGGCACCGCTTTTTGATATCATCAAGACCAGTAACAGTCGATATCAGAAGAAATTCCTGTCCAACCTGTGTTCGAAGGTAGACTTCGAATTGAAGAAGCTCGATAGCAGTGGGGACCCGCCAGAGCATCTCCTACTCGCACGATTTGTGTCTCAAAATCTGGCATTCTTCGATTATGGCCAGCTTGCTGAGCTGGTCTCAGCGGTTGGGTGCATGGAGCGCATTGTTTCCGCCACAGGAACGGTTGTAGCCCATTCGATTGAAACAGAGATTTTCCCGCCTAGGATGGAGGCACCGCTGGGAGAACTGTCATCTGAACCTGTGCCACAAGGACCAGTCAACCCAGAGCCTCTACCGCGGGTCAATCCGTCCGTGTTACGGCAACTGGCTACAGCAGCAGCATCTCTCTCAATGCTTTGGGAGGCTCGAACATACCTTCGCCGTCTGTATGGGATACACGCCCACGTCCGAGACAAGGAAGGCAAAGCTGCGGCCAAGGAGCTGAACAAGTCCGCCACCAAAGTGCAAGGAGTGACCGGCGACAAGTTTTGGGACGCCATTTCTCGGAACATGGAAGCACTGAATAGCGAAGAGCAAATGATCAGCAAATGTCGAGAATTCGCCACTTTGCTTGCGATCGATGATGAGTTCAAGGTCGGTGAGGACGAGGATGCTGAAGGCGACAGCTTCGACTGTGTCGCTGACCTTGACGACACGGGAGCTGGTCCAGGGTCCGCCGGTGGGCAGCGACCTGGCAAACGGAAGAGTTCTGTTTCTAGTCAAAATCCCGCGAAGCGACCCCGGGGAAGAAAGCCTGGCTCCGGCAAGAAAAGAGCCAGCACGGAACCAGACGATGACATGGATTGGGGCTGAGGTCCCCAGTAGTAAGTTGGCCAGGCACGGTCAACGGTTGCATTTTTGGCTGTGCATCACATAGACGTCGCATACGGGACGGCAAATGGCGTTTGGGGGGCTTGCAACTGCTTTTCTATCTCATGAGATATCTTTTATCTAGCTATTCTGTTATATCAAAACGACGGCGGGGAGGGGTTTTGCTTCATTTCTTAACCTTATGGCTCTTTGTGTTATCTAGTCATTTTTGGCTGCCTGCACGCTAAGGCCAATGTTTACTGTATCCATTGCTATGGCCAGGCACAAGGGGATTCGTTGAACATTCTTAATCAGTTAGCTGCAATATACCACAAACAAATATCTGACTCCGCAAGTGATGATCCGTGCCTTGTTCAATACTCCACCCAAGTTCTTTAGGAGCTTTTCCGATGCCAAGTTGTTGCTGCCAAAGCCTGCCATACTCCGTAGTCCGTACCCACCGTCGCTATATTTACGCGGTCCCAGGAGGTTTAGTGCCGATTGTCGTTAGCGTGGCATGACGTAGCTGGGTCGCTACGTTCCTTTACTATTATTCGAAAGACTTTCTTCGCGGTCATCTTTTCCATCGTGCAGTCTTTCTTTTCTGTGTTCAATTCTTTTCTTTCTCTTGCTATCCCGTACTACTCTATTACGGGTGCAAGTGTCCAGCATTGACTGATTGCGACACCCCCGGATACAATAACCTAGCCGCACACCTCATCCCTATACGCCATGAGCACGGTGCTACTCCGAAGCCGCCCAAACACTGCGGCGCTCAGGAGGATCTGTCTTGTATCACAAGGAGGTCAATTCCCGAAGCCTCGCTCCTCAATTGGCATTGCTTCGTCTCGAGCTCTACACACAACCCGGCGACGACCGGTCACCCGACAGCGTATCTCCAATATCCTGCACAATGCGTCGTTATCAGTCCGATATGAGTCGACAGCAAAGGACCCAAAGGACCCAATGGTTAAAGCTGCGCGCAAATCCCCCGCCTTCAACATACTCGTGAAGACCTTTACATACTGTGGTTTTTTCATCGTCATGAGCGGTGTTGCAGTAGTCGCGTTCTTCATCTACGATGCGACCACATACCGAGAAGATCCTAGCTCTCAAGACATTCCTGTATCTGAATTGGCACTTAACCCTCGACGCGGAGGGCCGAAGAACCTGCCTATAGCGGAGGTCCTGGTGGGAGACAATGACTCGGAGGAGATGGTGCAGCAGAACGACAAGCCGCGTTTGGTCATTCTGGGGACGGGTTGGGGCAGTGTCGCGCTTCTTAAAAATCTCCATCCTGGCGATTATCATGTCACTGTTGTATCGCCGACGAACTATTTTCTTTTCACGCCTATGCTGCCCTCTGCGACTGTTGGGACTCTGGGGCTGCGGTCGCTGGTTGAGCCAGTCCGGCGGATCGTCCAACGGGTCCATGGTCATTTCTTGAAGGCCGAGGCCGAAGATGTGGAGTTCTCCGAGAAGCTGGTCGAAGTGTCCCAGGTTGATGCCAATGGCAATAAGCAGCACTTTTACATTCCGTATGACAAGCTGGTGATCGGTGTTGGTGAGTGCAGGCCGTGTATCTCTTTCCTGTTGTTGATACTAATCCTGGACTACAAAAGGATGCGTCACAAACCCCCACGGCGTCAAAGGACTCGAGAACTGCAACTTCCTGAAGACGATCGACGATGCTCGTAAAATCAAGAACAAGGTCCTCGAGAACATGGAGTTGGCTTGTTTACCGACTACTAGCGACGAGGAACGTCGGCGTCTGTTATCGTTCGTTGTCTGCGGCGGTGGGCCGACGGGCGTCGAGTTCGCGGCCGAATTGTTCGACCTGCTGAACGAGGACCTGCTTCTCTCCTTCCCCAAGATTTTGAGAAATGAGATCTCCGTTCACATCATTCAGAGCCGGAGTCATATCCTGAACACTTACGACGAGGCTCTGTCTAGATATGCGGAAGTATGCATTTCACCCGGTTCACTGAAGTAAGAAGACTGATGAGGCTGACGCATACAGGCCCGTTTCAACCGTGATCATGTTGAAGTCCTGACAAATGCTCGAGTGAAGGAGGTTCGCGAGGACAGAGTTTTGTTCTCTCAAGTAGAGAATGGCGAGCCGGTGGTGAAGGAGATCCCAATGGGTTTCTGCCTGTGGTCGACCGGAGTTGGTATGTGGTTATCATCCTGGTTTACTACGACTCAGAACTGACTATCACACAGCTCGCGCCGAACTTTGCAAGAGACTCTCAGACAAGCTCGAGGCTCAGAACAACAAGCACGCTTTGGAAACCGACAGCCACCTGCGTCTGCTCGGAGCTCCTCTGGGTGACGTGTATGCCATCGGTGACTGTTCGACCGTGCAGAACAAGGTGGCCGAGAATATCATTTCTTTCCTGCGTACTATCGCCTGGGAGAAGGGACAGGATCCCGAGAAAATACACCTCACATTCCGGGAATGGAGAGACGTAGCCAACCGAGTCAGGAAGCGTTTCCCTCAGGCAGCCAACCACCTCCGCCGGCTAGACAAGCTCTTCGAACAGTATGACAAGGACCACTCCGGCACCCTCGACTTCGGGGAACTGCACGAACTCCTCCACCAGATCGACACCAAGCTTACCTCCCTACCCGCCACCGCCCAGCGCGCCAACCAACAAGGCGAATATCTAGGCCGCAAACTCACCAAGATCGCAGCCGCGCTCCCCGGCATGCGAGCCAACGAGATCGAACACGGCGACGTCGACGACATCGTCTACAAACCCTTCAAGTACAAACATCTCGGCAGCCTGGCGTACATCAGCAACGCCGCCGTCTTCGATTTCGGCGGCCTCAGTTTCAGCGGCGGTGTTCTGGCCATGTACCTCTGGCGAAGCGTCTACTTCGCGGAGAGCGTCAGCTTCCGCACGCGGTGCATGCTGGCCATGGACTGGGCTAAGAGAGCCCTCTTCGGAAGAGGTCTGTCCCGTCCCCTGGTTCTTCTTTCTCGTGAATCCATAACTAACCTTTTGCTTTCAATAGATCTCATGAGCTTCTAATTGGACCTTCTGGATATTGGCAGCCTGGCAATCCACATACTAGGATAAATCCTTCACCCATAGATACAGGATATACCTCTATCCAAATCCATTCATGATCGTGGTTGCTGTTGGATCGATAAAACGGATCTGAATACCCAATTTTTTGTGCATATTTCCTATTTTCCATTTGACTAGGGCTAGCGCTTGTGAATCGATGTTGGCTGAAGACATGTAGCTATTTGGGTTGGGATTAGTGGTACCCCTCCTCGGTGTTAGAATATATATTCACGACAGAATCCTTTCTGCTGATGCTGATAAAGTCCGTTTGAAAGTTATTCTCCTGGCCCATTACAGACGATCCAGCCAATTTAATTGATTAGTGTCTACTTACAAAAGCTAGAATGCTTACTTCTTTGCGTCTTAAATACGTTGGGTGCTGCGAGCGGACCAGAGTCGTGTGAGCTAACCAGTGCATGGGCTGCGACAGAATAGCGATGACAATCCATACGCCATATAAACACAGACAGAAAAAGGTGGCTGTGGATATTTACAACAATCAATGGTTGATCCTTTAATTGTATTCATTTGCCTCCTTTATGAGACGGAAGGGGGTAAGCGCTCAGCGACCACATGGATAGAAAAGAAATCACACCAGAACTCCTCGCTAAACTGGAAAAGTGGCAGATAATAACATCGCCGGATCATGAAATCATCGGGTCGACATCTCCGTTATTGGCCATTACAGTATCATTTGAAGCGCCATTCTGACTGCTGCTCTGAGCGTTCTTTACGTTGTTGCCATCAAGGAGTCCGAGGTCGAGCTTCTCAGGAAGATCTTTCTTGGCTTCTCGGGCCTTCTGTTCCGCCCAGGCGCGCAACTTGACCAGATTGCGCAGCCGAGCTTCTTTACGGGCACCCTGGCTTTGCAGGATAGCTTCATTTACCCTGTTAGCGATATCTTTACGTAGGTCAGGATGCAATAATGGCGCAAGGGATGGGGCCAGGTTCTCGGAAGGAAAAATCAAAAGAGCAAGGGTACGCTCAAGGTCCTCGAGAAACTGAGGGTTGGTGGGCGCCCGTGGAGCGAGCTGTGAGGTCGCAAACTCGAGAGCAGGGCTAATGTCACCATTTGGCGTCGACATGCACGTGCGGATCAATTCCACAAGCTGCAAGCGAAGCAACGCGAAATGCAGGGATGAATTTTCATCCAAAATCTATATAGGCCAAGTCAGCATGGCATGTTCACTGAGTGGATGACGATGTTGATATGACAGTTGAACAGTTTGCTAATCATACTGAGGACTGAAGATGTTTGTTTTTCATCAAAACCCATAAGGGGATTTATGAGTGGTGCATGTAAACCGATATAATCCTAGCAAAGGAGAGGCGGTGGGGCAGGATGTTTAGAACGAAAAAATCTGCATACCTGTGGATTAAGATCATTGATCTTCTCGATTGCACCTTGAATGTTGCCAGAATGAATCGCAGTGCGAATCTCTACTCTTTCCTGGATGGACTCAATGTCCGCCCTGGGTTGTATGTTGGCTTCAACTGCAAATTTCTTTGCAGCAGCTGGGTAGCCGTTGGTAATGAGGTAATCCATCACTAGATAGTTGATATCACTGAGCTGATTGTCAGCAACTGCCAGGGACCCAAGACGTCAAGAGCAAAGTAAAGTGAAGAATGATTCAGAACACAAGTCAACATATTCTCCTCAAGAAGTTTCAGAGAGATTCCCAACTTGATTTCAAGATCATCATAAAGGGGTGTTCAGGGAAATGGAAGGCAATAAAATAGGCAACTCACGTCTTGGAGGGTTTGACCTCATCGACCTTTCGCTCGAACTGATGCCATGTTGGCGTTGTTGTCGAGGAAGTGGGAGACATCTGCATCCCGTTAAAATCAAGCTAGTACGCGCGCACAACCCGTGGGAGAGCATACGTAATTAGCTGAAGACATTGTGGGATAATGTGGCGTGGACCTTGATGCAGATATCAAGTGCCTTGGAACTGCTCCGGCTGTCTGTGAAGATGGAAAACCTCGCAGACGGAAGCCATGGAGAGAGCCTGAGGGGAAAAGAGAAGTGAAGAGAAGAGAAGAAGAAAGAGGAAAAGCCGGCAAGAAAAGCGGGAGAGGTTTTTGGGTCACGCTTAGAGCTGTTGGACTAGACTAAACCGTAAGCGAAAAGTCACGGGCGGAGCTAAGCCCAGTCAGTGTAAGCGCCATCATTATTTTTGAGGGTTCCTTACCTGATTATTATCTGCATTTCTTATCGGCCCAGGAGCTTTCCAGCACTGGCGATTCCTGACCTGGCCGTCATATTTTCTTCTGGATGATATGTGTGGAAGGTCAGGAATCTATTGCTCCATCTAATCCTTCTAGCCAAGGAGTTTTTACTTGAAAAGTAGCATCATGGAGTCTATCTCTCCCGTTTACTCGTCGGCCACGGAGAGGAGATACTACTCTCCACCATGGGCGGATTTGAGTATTATTGGCATTGCAGGCAGTTCGGGCTCCGGCAAGACGTCCGTGGCGATGGAGATTGTTAAATCCTTGAACCTGCCATGGGTTGTGATTCTTGTTATGGTACTAAGGACCCATTCGAACATTGCTTCCATAGATATAGCCATTTTGGAGCATCCTCGTGACTTCTAACCCTTTCTGGTACAGGACTCGTTCTATAAGAGTTTGACTCCAGAGCAACATGCCAAAGCGCACGCGAACGAATTCGATTTCGATTGTCCGGATGCAATCGACTTCGATGCATTAGTACAGACGTTAAGGGACCTCAAGCAAGGGTAATTCTCCTTGCTCATTCGTAACTATCAAGCTCCCCGAAAATTGCACGCAGCTAACAGCAAATGCGTCAACCAAAAAAGAAAGAAAGCAAACATTCCTGTCTACTCTTTTGCTGAGCATCAGCGCCAATCTCAGACGACCACTCTTTATTCGCCGCATGTTTTGATCTTGGAGGGAATTCTCGCACTACATGACCCGAGAATCATGGAGATGTTGGATGTCAAGGTAAATTTACTTTTACGCACTTAACACCTCAAGATACTTACCACCTCTTCAGATTTTTGTCGAGGCAGATATGGATGTTTGCCTTGGACGCAGAAGTGAGTGAAAATCGTGCCCTACATGATCGGCTATCCTAACCGAGGCTGGACCAGTATTGCGCGACGTTCGGGAAAGAGGCAGAGACATTGACGGTATCATTAAGCAATGGTTCCAATTTGTCAAGCCATCGTATAAGCAATTCGTCGAGCCTCAACGGTCGGTTTCGGGTGAGCTAGCACAAAAACCCGTCCCAGTCTACTTGTCTGACGGAAGTAGACATCATCATCCCACGTGGAATCGAGAACAAAACGGCCATCGGTAAGCGATCACGTTGAACTTCAGATGGCATGCCCTTGCTGAATACTCCCAGATATGGTTGTGAAGCATATCCAGCGCAAACTCCAGGAGAAATCTGAAAAACACAGCGCAGAACTACAGAAGCTGGAGATGATTGCTTCAGAAGAACAATTGTCTCCAAATGTGTTCGTCATGCCTCAGACACCGCAATTCCTCAGCATGAACACAATATTACAGAATCCTGCGACGGAACAGGTCGATTTTGTCTTTTATTTTGATCGGCTCGCTTGTCTACTAATAGAGAAGTGCGTCGACCCTCGTCTGTCAGCGTGTGAAAAGTTCAAGTTCGTGACTGACCATAACGTCGTGTAATAGGGCCTTGGACTACACTCGGTATCACCCGGCCAAGGTCGAGACTCCCCAAGGGGATGACTATGACGGATTACATCCGGAAGGTATAGTGTCTGCTGTGGCAATTTTGCGAGGTGGTTCTTGTCTTGAGACAGCTCTCAAGCGAACCATCCCTGATTGTATTACTGGTCGAGTGCTCATTCAGACGAACGAGCGGAACGAGGAACCAGAGCTGCATTACTTGAAACTACCGTCAGGCATTGAAGAGCACGCAACGGTCATGCTGCTTGATCCCCAAATGGCTAGTGGAGGAGCCGCCCTGATGGCTGTTCGGATCTTAGTCGATCACGGAGTCGCCGAAGACAGGATTGTCTTTGTGACCTGCGCTGCTGGAAAGGTTGGACTTAAGCGGCTCAGCACCGTTTACCCTGAAGTGAGGGTCATTGTAGGGAGGATCGAGGATGAGCGAGAGCCTCGATGGTTGGAGAAGAGATATTTCGGATGTTAAAGACGGGAACTGTTCGATCCCATCAGGTTGTACATTGAAAGTGTCGGTGCTGGGAAGGTTCACTTTTACTTTCGGTCTATCGTATCATGCGATAAACAAATGAGTGATGTACATATGCATTTACACAGTATATGAAGTATGATGAAGATTGCGGAATACGTATTGCTGAAGCATCAAGCATGAGCCTTATGCATGTAGAAAGACCTCGCTGTAAGAACGCACGGACCAACCAGAAACCGGCGCAGATTCTTTGGTTCCACCGCCAAAGAAAATTATCCTTATCAACCAAATCTCATAGGAAAGGCGCCAGAGAGGTGCTAGTCTGCTAGAGATTCCAAACAACTCATAAAATCTCACATTCACACGGTCACATTCTCCCCAGAGTCAAATCTCGTAAATCACCTTCCGTGGTCCTTCCACGATGCCCGACTCCAAGAAATCAAAAAAGAGCGGCAAGGCCGACAAGCAGGCCAGCTCCAGCCCTGTTATCAGTACGCCCAACTTCTTTTCGCTCATTTCGATTTCGCCAGGCTATCGTGATGCTAACTCTTGACTGTTTACCTACAGCCGATCCCAGATTCGCTAGTATCCAAACCGATCCCCGGTATCGCCTTCCCAGCAAGCGCCAGACGCATGTGAAGCTCGACCAGCGGTTTGCGCACATGCTGCGAGACAAGGATTTCTCGCGGAATGCGGCGGTTGATCGGTATGGACGGAAGCTTGCGCGGGATGATACGAAGAAGCAATTGGAGAGGTTTTATCAGTTGGAGGGGGGCGAGGACGACGATGGGGATGAGGATGGGGAAGAGGAAGAGGGGGAGGATGGAATGGTCGCTGATGACGATGACGAGGTTCTCAAGGAGTTGAAGCGGGTAGATAAGTCGTATGATCCTGCTCGGGACGGGGGATTCTCGTCTTCGTCTTCGGAAGAGGAGAGCTCGAGTGATGAGGAAAGTGAAGAGGAAGAGGACGGGGAGGAGGACCAGAGCTTTGAAGAGCTGGAATTTCCCGATAAACAGCAGGTTGATGTGCCGACGGGAGAAGTTACGAATCGCATTGCGGTGGTTAACCTGGACTGGGACAATATTCGGGCGGAGGATCTGATGGCCGTGTTTTCCAGCTTTGTTCCTACGGGTGGCCGGGTTTTGAAGGTCTCTGTCTACCCTAGCGAGTTTGGCAGGGAGCGCATGGAGAGGGAGGAAACAGAGGGTCCTCCGCGGGAGATTTTCGCGTCGAGCAAGCGCCAGGAGGGAGAGGATGAGGAGAACGATGAGGACCTGGATTCGGAAGAAGAGGAGGAGAAGATCAAGCAGTCGATGTTGAAGGAAGATCAGGGCGAGGAGTTCAACTCGACCCAACTACGAAAGTATCAACTGGAACGACTGCGGTACTTCTACGCGATCCTGACATTCTCGAGCAAGGATGTTGCGAAACACGTCTACGACTCCGTGGACGGAGCCGAGTATCTATCTAGCGCCAACTTCTTTGACCTTCGCTTCGTACCGGACGACACGGATTTCTCCGACGACAAGCCGCGCGACGAATGTGAACGGATCCCGGACGGATACCAGCCGAACGAGTTCGTGACTGATGCGCTGCAGCACAGCAAGGTCAAGCTTACATGGGACGCGGAAGACAATTCGCGCAAGGAAGCTCAAGCCCGAGCGTTCAGAGGCAGTCGCAAGGATATTGATGAGAACGATCTGAAGGCCTATCTTGCCAGTGACAGTTCTGATGACGAGGGAGAAGAAGAGGCGGTGGAAGTTGTCGATACTACAAAGGGAGACGGGTCTAGTACAAAGATCTCCAAGAAAGAGGAAGAGCGTCAGCGCATGCGGGCTCTCCTGGGCTTAAGTACAGAGCCCGTCAAATCCTCCAAGTCATCTGGTCCGGTCGGCGAAATGGAGGTCACTTTCACCTCGGGCTTGGCTGGGGAGCCCAAACGCGACACCATCTTCGAGAACGAGCCCGAGAAAGATGAGACTACGATCGAGAAGTATGTGCGGAAAGAGCGTGAGCGCAAGAAGCGAAGAAAGGAGAAGCTCAAGGCTGTGAAGCGTGGCGAAACTGAAGGGGAGGATAAGGCCGAGGCCAGCGAAGACGACGCAGCGTTTACAGGCGAGGGACAAGCTCCACAGGACGACTTGGGCTTCAACGATCCGTTCTTTGACGATCCGGATGGCAAGGCCACTGCTGCCGCTCGTCGCAAGGAGGAGAAGCGTAAGAAGCGCGCTGAACGCGAGGCCGAGGAGGCAGCGAATGCGGCTAAGCGGGCCGAACTGGAGCTCCTGATGCTGGACGACAACAAAGCAGGAATCAAACACTTTGATATGAATGAGATCGAGAAGGCAGCGAAACAAGCCCGCAAGAAGAACAAGAAGAAGGCAAAGGAGCAGGCTCAAACAGTTGCTGATGATTTCCACATGGACGTCAGTGATCCTCGTTTTGCACGGCTGTTCGAGAGTCACGAGTATGCCATCGATCCTACCAACCCGAAGTTCAAGGCGACATCGGGCATGAAAGCACTGCTGGATGAAGGGCGCAAGCGACGAAGGGATCGGGACGACCGAGGGGACGAAGAAGCAGACACCAGCTCTCGTGACAGGATGAAGAAGAAGCAGAAGCAAAGCACTGCAGGCAACGCTGCGGATGATTTGAAGAAGTTGGCGGACAAAGTGAAGCGGAAGATACAAAAGACTTCAGTCTGATTTACTCACCTTCGTTTAGTTTTTCTAGCGGACAGACAAAAGCATACTGGGATTCAGGGTATATACCACGGCATTGTATATCGTCTTTGTTTTGTAGGTGTAATAAAAGCATTGTCCTTCATATTTGACAATCTAGCATGCATACTGTTTTCCTCTAGATACCTTTCTACATCGTCAGTTATTGCCTGAAAGAAATCCCAGCAATATGAGATACGCAGCGCAGTATGTGACATCTCTGCTGCTGTAGTCTCCTATTATTGCCCTATTCGCTGCCGATGACTCGACAAAGTAACCTGACCGATGCAGGATGAGGTGTTCGTGCTACCCCGCCTGCAGAATCCTGACTAGATATGTATGTCTATGTCCACCCTGGTATATCTGACAGAAGGGAAGTATGCAGCTGCCAATGAGCTGCATGCGATCGGCATCAGAATGAGATGAGGCTGAGATCATGTGTGAATAATACGATTCACTGTTCTTTCTGTGTGGTGGTGACGGGCTTCATTGCTCACCGCCCTTTCATCCTTTTCCCTCCTGCTCCGGCCTGTCACTACCTATCTACTCTCCCCGCCCCCGGCTTTGCCTCTCCGGACTCAATTCATCATCTTTTCCCTCCTGTTGATGCTTATCTTTGGTGATGAGCTTGTTTTTGTCTGATACCTGGCAGTTCTTGTGTGTGCGCGATCTCTTGGTTGCTAGAAGTGAACATCCCCCGCACTGGACGATAACTGTTCAGGTGGTATCTTTCCTTTCTGGTCGATTCTGAAGAAACACAATTGCCCCTCCATCAGCTTGGGTTGATCATGGTTTTTAATTTCTACGATCGGATATTGGGGAACTGCAGCTCAGTCTAGGTCATCAGTCTGGCTGTTGGTTACCTGTTATCGTCAACCCACATCGACTGACTGCGGCTTGTTCTGTGCCGGGAACATCGGGCCTGGCGTCGTACAGCCATTTCTTTTCTAACTCTCGCATACCTGACGACTCGTCACTAGTTAATCATCATGTTAGGCCGCCTGTTAAGCAGTGCTGCGTCAACATTGAACCCAGCGGCGTACTCGAATCGAAACGCTACCCAGCTGGAGTCCGTGACGGAAGAAGAACACACATCCGGCCTCCTTTTCCCCGACGCGAGCCTGCTACGACGGTCAAATACCCATGCATATCCGTTACATAGCACATTCAATTCACCGAATGCTTATGCTGCCGGTGCCTACGATGATCGAGGTGGCGTGGAACTAGATCCCATCAAGGACTTCCGGGTGATAATCGCACAGAACGCGCTTGGAGACAGGGATGCGTGTGTGTTGTTAGATACTCGCACAAACTCATCCGACCAGACGTCAAGCCCTGTTGATTCAGAACCGTATGTGCTCGACAATTCTGGTACGAGACATGTTCGCACACTTTCGAGTCTCTCGCGGGCTCCCCGGCGCGGGTACCTCCCTGCTTCGTCTGCCGCCGATTCAAGCCCACTTTCTGTCGCCGCGGAAGCCCGCAGATCGCCGCCCATGGGTTCTGGAGCTTTTGTTCGCGCTCGAGGCCGCAGCTCTACATTGTCGCCTGCAGGTGGCTTGAATGAAGCAGGTCGCTCACGTCATCCGGCCGAGAACAATGACTCTGGTCTGTTGAACTGCATATTTGGCAGCAGTGCGTTTAGCTATCGGGGCTCTTCAACCAAGATGCATATCATCTCTGCGGATGAGGATTCGGGTCGCACTTCAAGTGCTTCGCCCGCAACCCGCAACTCGCTTTCACGTGCATATACTACGGGAAGTTCCTCTGGTTTGATGGGTACATCCCGGGGCTCCGAAACCAAACCGCCATCCAAAGTCACCATTCTGTTGACGCGGATGTTCAGTGTCAACTTGCCGGAGGCAGGTGACACGTCTGATCGGCCCGACCATCCGACTTCCATCTACCAAGAGTCGCTACCGGAAAACGCGTTCCCCTTTCCTGATGTTACCAAGCGTAAAAAGATCAAGGAGAAGAAAACTCCGATGTATGCGGTGGCGATCACGATCCAAATTCCGCTTCTCTCCCGTAATTCGGGGCGGCCTGGTTCGCGCTTCAATACGCAAGGTACCGACTCACCCAAGGTGGGGATGTCGTGCTCACTGGACTCGGATCATCGCTGGCGCGGCGGTTTCCTGGATGATAGCCTGTCGTCTGCATCTCCACCGGCAAGCTTGGACGAGCGGATTGATCTGTTGGTTGATCACTGGGATGTGATCAACCGCACTCTGTCACATTTGGAGCGACTTTCTCGAAAGGAAATCTTGTTTCTCTTGAAGAAAGTAGACTCGTTGGGAGCGAATCCGAAGCCTGCAAAGCCTCCAAATATGCAACGTACAAACCAGACGATTGTACATCTACCGGCGAACATACTGGCCGTGAATTCGCGGTTGAAGGATGAGGCTTTCCGCAGTGCCCGTCGTATTAGCATTGCTCTTCAGACCCCACATGTCGTGACTGGCCAGAGCCGCTGGGGTGTGTGGCGTGAAGAAGGACGTTCAATCGTGCGCAATCTTGGGGATAAAGAGCATAGCTTTTTCTTCTTGGTTCTGATCACCGCGTTTTTGGGAAATCATACAGAATGGCTGAGTACACTGGGTCCCGACTGGTACCGCCGGCGGCATTATCTTCAGCAGAAGGCCCAACAGGACGCGGACCCGGTCCTTGCTCACAGAACTGTTATCATTTCACCTGACAAAATGACGGCCCGGCGGCTGATATTCTTACTATCGGCTTTCCTTCCGGCCAAGCAACGCTTTGAGCCACTTCCCTCGCCGCTTCGTCCAGGCACCTCCGCGTCTGCACGTGCCGTTTCCCAAAGCCCACCGGCCGTGCCCGTTCTGAGACAGGAACCCTTGCGCAGGGCCATCGAGCGGCGATCACGCGCGCAGCGCCTGGCTGATAGTGACAATCACCAGCGGTCCGTTAGTGTCTCGTCTAATGAAACCGCGCATCGATCGGCGGACGACGTCGACACGTCGCTTCCTGAGCTTGGTTCGCATCGCAGAGGCTCTGATGCTCGCTCTATTCGCACACTGGGTGTGCCCATCCATGCAAGAGACCCGCGCAACAAAAACACCAGTGTGGCGACAACCTCCACGGCCACTCCCAGCAGTGCTGTCCCTGTTCCCCATTTTGCGTCGCGGCACCCTGGGCGTGACCGAGAGGATCCAGATCCGAGTGCGCAGGGTGTCGACAGTCTGGCGTCCGAAAACCTGCTACGGAACTTGCAGAGAAGCGACAGTTCAGCCGTCAGTGCTATCAGCAGTGTCCCTTCCAACGGTGGCCGATGGGGAACTCTGTTTTCCGGTCTGTGGAGCTCGCGCCAGGAGTCCACGGCCGAAGGCAGTGACGACGTCCCAGTTGCCGAGGCTCGAAAGCGTTCCGAGTCTGCTTATGTCGGCCCCTCTAAGCGAAACCCGCCAACGCTGAGTGAGATGGTGAAAGAAGTTTCAGGCGAGACACCGGGAGAAGTGTCAGAGACTACCACGAGTGGCACTATCACAATTCCTCGATCCTCCAGTCAGCAAGGGCCGCAAGAAAATGCTCCGGAGCCGTCGTCGCTGCCGGAGCAGAACAGAGAATCTTCCTTGAAGCTGTCCGTGCGGGGAGACGATGGGATTGTGGACGTCGAACTTCCACTTCCCGGGTTTCTTTCCCTTTCGTCGTCTGGCGATTCGACCATCGCGTCCCCAAAGAAGACGCGCACATCAGTCACCAGTGTTGATGCTCTGGCGTCCACACACAGTAGCAATTCGGGATTTCACTGTGGCCCCAGAGACAACGACGGACCTAGCGTGAATGTTGCCGGTTGGCTGAAGAATTTCCACGACGACTTTTTGCTCCAGGGCGTGCGACCTCATGCCGGCGTAGAAGCCGACATCAAACGCGCAATGCAAGCCGAACCTACTCCTAGTTCCGCGTTTTCCTTTGAACCTGAAGGACAAGAAAAATGGGTGGATGTCGCAACAACGTTGATTGCAGATACCAGAAACTTCACAGTCAAGCGGTTGCGCCTGAGACGTAAAGTTGTCGGAAATGGCTCTTGCAGGAGTCCATCAACACCTGGAGCTGTCTCTCAACCGGGAACGCCCCGCCATATTTTCGGTCATCCCACGTCTGCGTCGCAGCTTACCAGCTTTTTCTCCAACGTGTCCGCTTCTAGCAGGGCATCTGCGCACTCCGTGGAAGCCTTCGATGCCCCTGAATACGAAGAGCGATTCGTTGAGGAGCCTGTCATGGATTTGGATGGTACACTTGTTGATGCGCTCGAGCGTGTTCTCGCACAGAGTGGCCAGTCATCGTTGGCGCACTCGAGAGCCCAGTCGCCGTCGCGTGGTCGAAGGGGGGAAGATAAAACAGCTTCTGATACTGTCGCTCGGGACGAGGTTCCTTCGATTGAGGTCCCCCGTGCGGAGTGCCGCAGGATGGTGCTTGGTGCCCTTGAAGAAGTGGTCCGCAGCGTGACAGCCGAACATTGCCGCGAGGACGTTGACGGGGAACTAGGACTTGCAGACAGAGAGCGAAGACGTTCATTGGCAGGAGCCGACAATACTCTGAGAGAAGGTATTCGCAAGTGGCTTCTTGACATTGAGGAGGCTTGGTGATTTTCTTCGTTGCTGCAGCGATTTTGCATACTCTTGCGTTTACTTCACTTCTAACATTTTACATCCGTCGACGGATATCAGAATGATGATACGTCGTGCCAGTTTCATCAAGCATGCGCCTGGTACTTTTATGTTTCTGCAGCCTGAAGATTGTTATGATACCCCTGTGTTGAGTGTGATTTCTTTCGATTCATGTATGATCTATGATATTAGCGCCGTCACAGTACACTCACCACTATCTATGGTGTGAGTCGTGCTGTCGATATCGGGCGTAAGATTCTTTCTAGAGATAATTTGAGAACAACTACTTAAGATCTTCTCGTCCTGCTTAATGGATAGTACGTAGACACATATCTTTAGATTTCAAATTGTGCCGATGCGATGATGAGACTAATTGACGTAGACCACCTTGACATTTGCATCGTCAACAGTCACACCGTCACCGTCACCACAGGGCGAGACACTGATAGTCTTGAGCGTCTCATGCGTCTTACTAGGATCCACGACCTCAACCTCCACATCCCCCGCCAAAGCACCATTAACCAGCACCTCCAGCCCATCCAGCGCATCCCCCTCCGGCACCCTCAGCTTCGGATTAACAGGCGTGACGCTCCCCGGCCTGATAAGCAGCGGCAGCGTCTCAAACCCATGCGTCTCGGTATACCACCTGCCGGACTCATACGTCTTGCCATGCTCGAACCAACTCCGCCACTTCCCCGCCCCGTCCTCCGGCGTCCGGGGCACATAAAACGTGACCGTCCCCCCCTCCGAGAAAACAGGCGCAACGAGCAGGTTCCCCCCGAACATGTACTGTGTGTCGAGAGGGTATGTGTTTAGGTCGTCTGGGAACTCGAGGAACATGGGTCTCATTAGCGGGATACCCTGTCGATGGCCGCGGAGCGCCTCGGCGAGGAGGTACGGCGTGAGGCTTATCTTGCGGTTTACGCAGGCGCGGAGGACCTCGCAGGCATCTTCGCCATAGATCCAGGGGACGCGAAACGAAGAAGAGCCGTGGAGGCGGGAGTGGCTCGACAACAGCCCGAACTGGACCCAGCGTTTGTAGAGCGCTGGAGGCGGGGTGCCCTCGAAGCCGCCAATGTCGGAGGCCCAGAAGATATAGCCCGAGAGCATGAGGGAGAGGCCGCCGCGGAGGGACTCGGCCATTGCTTCGTAGGTGGATTCGCAGTCGCCGCCCCAGTGGACGGGGTAGAGCTGGCCGCCTGGGGCGGAGGAGCGGGCGAAGAGGAGGGAGTTGGAGGGGCCGTTTTGGGCGGTTAGGGTTTCGTAGACGAGTTTGTTGAAGAGGAGGGTGTAGTAGTTGTGCATGCGGGCTGGGTCGGAGCTGTCGTGATACATAACATTCTTGTGGGGGATGCGCTCGCCGAAGTCGGTTTTGAAGGAGTCGACGCCGAGGGCCATGAGGCGGCGGAGGTGGGTGGTGAACCAGGCGCAGGCGGACGGGTTGGTGAAGTCGACGATGGCCATGCCGGCTTGCCAGAGGTCCCATTGCCAGACGGACCCGTCGGTGCGCTTGATGAAGTAGCCCTTTTCCTTGCCTTCGGCGAAGAGCGGCGACGCCTGGCCTACGTATGGGTTGATCCAGGCGCTGATGCGGAGTCCGCGCTCTTTGAGGCGCGCGAGGTAGCCCCCGGCGTCGGGGAACATCTCGGAATCGAACTCGAAGTCGCACCACTGGTAGGATTTCATCCAGAAGCAGTCAAAGTGGAACACACCGAGGGGGATATCGCGGTCCCGGAAGCCATCCAGGAAGCCGGTGACGGTCTGTTCATCGTAGTTGGTCGTGAAGCCTGAAGTCATCAGCACATGCATATTCTCCTCCGGAGGGGAACGCACTGGTGGTAAGCCACAGATTATAACTCCACGAAGGCACCAAGCTCGGCCGCCCCGTCAGCGCCGTATACCTGCCCACAATCTCCTTGGGCGTCTTCCCATACACAACAAAGTACTCCAGCTCCTCCCCAGGGATAGAGATATTGACCCTCGTCGTCCGCTCAGACTGCAGCTCCAGACTGACCTTGCCGGGGTTGTTCACAAACACACCATACCCCTTGGAACTGATATAAAACGGGATATTCTTGTACGCCAGCTCCGAGGAGGTCCCGCCGTCCTCGTTCCAGATATCGACGCGCTGCCCGTTCTTCACGAACGGGCCGAACCGCTCCCCGAGCCCGTACAGCTTCTCGCCTACCCCCAGGTCCAGCTCCGCGAGCATGTACCCCTGGCGCTCGAAGAAGATGCCGTCGTCCCAGCGCGACTTGTCGGTCGTCTGGTCGCTGACGTAGCCAATGGAGCGAAACGAGTGGCCGGTTAGTTTGCCCTTGGCGGCGCTGGAAAAGACGAAATCGAGTTCGTTGGGGGCGGTGTTGATGTTGAGGTCCAGGTCGCCGCTGGTGTAACTCAGTTTCTGCTTTGCGACGTGGTTGATCTTGGTGTGGCCCGCAGACGTGTTGAGCTTGTAATTCGGGCCCTTGTCGAGTCCGCCGGCCCTGATATATCAACTAGACGGCCTGTCCATAAACTTAGAGAAACCTACCAGTGGACAAGTTTGACTCCAATGATACCCTCGAGGGGAGACGTAACCCGCGCAGAAACAGTGGCTGGCGGACCTCGTCAGCTTCGTCGGCGACCAAATTAGAAGCGCACTCACGCGAGTTTAGTGTGTCACCACGGTGTCTCTGGAACTTGTTTAGAAGGAGATCAACCGTTTCATCCTGGATGTGTAGTCTTTCAACATTGCTCATCCAGTCGATGCGAATGCCCTCCTACGAACAATTAGCACTGTCAACAAAACTCGAGGATAGATCATCTCACCCGAAGGAGCCACATTCCCTCTGTGAACTTCATCCTTGACAATGTAAAACGAATCACTCAAGCTGGGTTGAACAGTGTTATGGACACTGCACGGTTGAGTTGAAAGAAGAGAGCTGCGTCGTAGGAAAGACCCGATATTTCAGTCCTCCCTCAGTCACCTCTAAAGGTTCTCCTCATTTCGAGACGGGCCGAATGCCGTGTGCAGCTCTAGACTTGGCTGTTCTCGACGTATTGCATGGTGTCTGGTGGGCTGTTATGGCGGGGCAGCTCTGGGGGCCGGGGAATAGAAGCAGTGATCGCAGTTTAGTTACAGTAGTTAGCTCAAAAGCTGTTATCAGCTTCATTAACCGTGCAAAGCCGATTGATGCGGTTTCTCGATGTAAGAACATGTCCACCAATAAGATTTGCAAAGTTGGGATGGCGTTGTGATACGGAGTAGATTCTGCCTGAACGGCTAAATTGGGGATTAGTCTCTGTATATTCTTTTCCGGTGTGTTTACGAGTAGTATTGCCGATGGCTGACAATAAAGATGAGACCTTATATTTGATGATAGTAATTTCAGAACTAGGATAAAGTACAGCCTCCATGTCAATAAATTCATCGAGACAATGTCAACGAGGGTATCATTTCTACAGATCAATTCATATTCAACGGCCGCAAACTTCCACTCCGCGGACTTCCCTTGTAACTCAAACTGTCGTTCCTCGCTCGCGTCCTCGAGTCGATAGACGGCATAGATCCATCGACCGATGCCCTACTCATCAACGCAGGCGGATTGAGATGATGGCTGACGATACTCGCAGGCAACTCGAGGGTGGGGATCGACGAGTCCATGAGCGTCGTCGGCGCAGGGCCCACCTTCGTCGAGACGGGACGCGCGTGTGACTCGCTGTAGAACTGCTCGAGTCTAGCTGCATCGTTGCAAAACTCGACGAAGGCGTTGAGTATGTGCTCCGGAGCACGGTAGAGATGTGCCGAGTCGATGCTTGGTTGTCCTTGCGGGCTGATGGGGCTGCCGATCTCGTGGATGGGCCGGACAAGGGGTGAAAGGCGTGGAGAGAGACGGTCCAGAGGGTCGTAGGTTGACGCGCGCGTCCGTAGATGCTCCGGCCGCTCCATCCGCTCGTACCGGGGTCCTTCTCGAGCGGCGGCAGCCAGTCGTGTACTTACAAGTCGGTTGGCCAGAAACAGAAAGTCCCCCTCGTCGGTGATCTGCACCAGAAGACTGCCTGACCGGTGAATATACTGCGGGTACTGGTAGTCCGGGGTGCCCCAGGAGTACGACACTTCGACATCTGCCGGGAACGCGGATCTCGCTTCAAAGTCCAGCACAAAATCAAACTTCCGCAGCATAGCTTTCTGGTAGTAATGCCTGTCTGATAAGCCCGGTTGCGAAAAGGTAGCCGTATTGAAAACCGTGGGAACGGGTCCCTGAGGAGGTGGAACTTTGAGGGAGACTCGATATGGCTTCCTGAAGGGTTGCGTCCTGCTGATCGCACAGCCTTCGGCTATTGGCACCTGGACGAGCTTGAGGCCAAACTTTTCGGCGGTCGCAGCCCAGGCCAGCACAGTATCCTCGATCAGCTTCGGAGTGGTATTCATCCAGCTGAGCTCAATGTGGAAGCAGTTGTCGGGGTTATGTAACCTGTCGTAGTGGAGATCGATGACTTCGGGTCTGTTCGATCGTTTGCGAGGGTCAACATCATACTTCATCATCTTTGATAACATGATGGTGGCTTTGTTCTTTGTCTTGGATGGCGTCGCCGGCGTGTGCGGTATTGTGTCGACACTTTCAGACCGAGAGTGACCGTTCACGGGGGAGTCTTTTACGTTCTCACTCGCAGCTGTGGAAGGCACGGTCTTGTCCGACCTTTTCTGAGGAAACCAGCCCGCCCGAGATTCAGGCCTGGAGATCCGGTATTCACTGGAGATCTGGTAAAAATAGTTTCCGTCTCGAAAATTGTGTCTCTTCTCGACGTGCTGGAACAGACCGGCCTTCATCAACTCGTTGCCAAATTGAACCGCTTCTTCCCGGCTGTCAATGTCGCGGAAATTCTGCAGAAGCCAGGTGGTAAACTCGAAGCCGATGAAACAGTTGTAATGCAACCGCCAGTGCCATCTTCGATCCATCATCCGTACACCCTTCTCCCCTTGGATAATCTGCGCCAGCGAAGACAGACTGATACTCGACCTTTCCAGCAGCTCCGATTCCGGCAGCAGCTGCGCGGGAGAATTGTCCAGGCCAGGGTCCGAGAGCAAGATGCGATCTAACTCGGCCGCAACAACCTCGGACGGATTTCGTGTTTGGTACATGATATTGAGAGGATTCTGGTCCTTTTTCTTGTTGGAGGACTCGAACCTCTTCTCCTCGGGCGGGACGTACCTGTGCCGCTGCCACATGTGAGTAAGCTGATTGATGCCGAGGAGGTGGATCTCTTCCTCATTATCCTCGTTGAACGACTGTAGGTGCCGTCGGTTGTTGACCTGCAGATGCATCGGGATCAGAACGTAGCGCACACGCCAGAATTGCAGCTGCTGCGCTGGATTGAACAAGTAGTCACGGTGCCCGGCAACGTAGTTGTCAGCGTAGTTCCAATTGTAATCCTCGGCCGTCGGGTCAAGCTTGATGTTCTTGAGCTCGTACTCCGGGTTCAGGATAGTCCGCATCGCTGGCGAGTACAGTGAGAAGTCGTCCCTTTTCCCCGCCGCCAAAGCAGAAGAAGTCCGGTGCGTGAAACGCGTTACTTCAATTTCACCGCCATCGACACAGATCAGCCGGTGAATGGTGTTTCCTTTCGAGAGAAAGACCGTAGCACCGTCCCGTTCCAAGCTGCGGGTGTCGAAGACATTCAGCGTTTCAAGAGCATGTTGTCCAGATACCTCAGCGACATGTTTTCCAATGACGATCTGGAATCCATGAGACAACCGCAATGAAATCATCTCTCGCAGCAGGATGCCTCTCGTCTTGGGTACTTCGACGCCTTCAGGGTCATCATTCGGAAAGACGCGGTACGGCGTCTGCAGATAATCAGAACCCAGCTCCTGGGCCGTGGGGAATTCTTCGGTCGTCAACGGCAAGATGGCGGGAGATTTCAGGCTTGTCCATTTCACCACTGCAACATGGGGTGGTCGCGGGTATGCATGTTGCCAGCGCCCGAACCAACTAGTATCTCTCAGAACATCCTTTGACGTATTGCACGGGTTGATAGAGCGCACCCAGGGCGCCAACGCCTTGTTCTGCGGGCTCTTGATAGACGATTCGCGGGATCCGCCGCTTACCATAAGCTCAAACCTGGCGTTCTTCGTGCGGCTGTCCCGGCGGCCGTCCCCAGCGAAAGGGATCGCAGTACTTGTCGTCGAGTAGGACTCTGGTAAAACCGTACGATCGACCGGCTCTGCATCCTCCGAAGGTTGCCTCGGAGGCACCTTGATTGAAATCGGCCTCGTTGGCGTCATATTCGATTTTTGCGCAATCGGGTGCGGTGACGCCGGTCGTAATGAAGTGTCAATCACCGTGGAAACGGATGCCGAGTCCGAACCGCTAAATGACTCCACGCTTCTGGTATCCATAAATCCCACAGAAGACTTCTTCTGGCCTGAGGCAGGTTGCGCTCTGGCATGTTCCACATTGACCTCCGTGCTTGCCTGAGCTCGCGGCGGGGCGGCGCCAAACCCAAGGAGAGCGAAACTGATCGTACGCGACATCCGTGGTGTTCTCGCAGCTGACGGACCTTTCAAGGCAGGCTTTTTGGGGGAGGAGCTTTTCGAAGAAACAGGGCTTTTGGGCACCAGCGACGTTTCCGAAACTCGAGGGATCGTCCTCGCGGGATAGGAGCGGTCGCCAGAGTTTGAATTGGTCTCATGCTCTCTCAGACGTAACACTGAGCGTGCGGAAAGTCGCTCATGCGCGTTGGGAACTTGAACGTCAGGCTCGCTCGGCCGCTTTGGTCTGGGAGCCCTGCGCTGCTGTCGCCGTTTGCCAAACGGCTGAAAGACCGCCTCGTCATACTGGTCCATCCAGGCAATCACCTGTTTGGGCGTTTTGTTCGATTTGGCCAGCATCACGTCCTTGGGGTTTGTGATGTTCTGTAGAAAAGGTTCGGGGCGCAGGCTGTCGCTCAATTGAGGTTTGTAAGAATTGCGCCTGAAGGAAGCCCTAGAGGACGACAAGCCACTTGGGCTCAACCCGAGACCGGCATTCGGCGGGCGAGAAACGCCTTGGCCCTCCAACAAATAAGGGATCGAGATGTTCGACTGCTCGCTCTCCATCACTCCCATCATCTGGATTTCGTACATTCGGACCCGCGGCGCAAAAACTTTGGACTGTTTAGTGACGGTGAAAGGAATCGGGGCGTTAGGGTCCTTCTTTGCAATGCGCCGAGCTTCCCTGTAGGTTTCTGGATTCCAGTATGAGATATCAAGCCAGTGAGGTATGCCGTAGTTCCACTCGCTTGAGCGAGCGGAAGCATGTTCCTTGGGTGTCATTCCCGGAAATGAGCCGTGCATGGTGGATTTTGGTGACAGATGGGGAGTCCGACTCGCAAAGCTGAACGACTGGCGCATCTCAGGTGAATAACCGCTGCTGTGAAAGTCGCCAAAGGAAGAGCTACCGGATCTTTCCACAGGCGCTTTGTACTTGAACAGCGGCACGGAGTGCAGAGGCATGGGGCTGAGGCAGACCAGGTCAATAGCAATGCCACGGTCTGCGAGTGCTTCCGAGGTAGAGGATAAAGATTCATAAGACACTTCAAAGACGCCGCTTCCTGGAGTTATGACGATGATCGAGGTACCCGTATGGACCATATCACGGTCAATATGATCGTACGCAAGGTGGGCAGAAGCAAGATGTATTGCTTCAAGAATATTCCCACGCAGCGCGGTACTTGGTCGCCCTGCGATGATTGCAGGTTTGTTCCTAGGAGCAACCTTGACCCCATCCAAAGTAGGTGTATCCGGGCCGTCCATCTTCAAAATCGAGACATCTCTCAAGAAAGTCCGAAAGTCCTTCTTCAGCTCATCGAGAATCGTCGTCCAATGACCACTTGCCATATCATTGACCACGACACGGTAAAAGTCTCTGGTCGGAACATGGTTGGGGCTCGAGATGCATCTCAGCGACTCCGAACTCAGCGGCAAGGGACCTCCAAGAGTCGCAGAATCGTACTCAACCCTCGTAAACAGCACAATCGTAACCAAATGTTTCGCATCCGAGTTGGCCCAACGCTTGAAGAGCTCGGGCAGGAAACCATTAATCACTCGGCTAAAAAGGATGTCGCCCGTTCCCTCGGAGTCGAAATCCCACATCTCCCGCGACATCTGGATGAAGAGAACATACTTGGCCGACTCACTCCGGAAGACAGGGATTGTATGCGGCGAGAAGTAACCCGAGAGAACCTTTTTGCCACGGATAAAGATATTCTTCACGGTAGCTTTGATGTGTCCCATGAAAACGATCTTCTGGCCCTTGTAGATAATCCTGTCGGCGAGCTCGGACATCACAAGTCTCCACATATCGGATCGCACCAGGAACTGATCACGAAAGGCGATATCGATGTGAGAAGCAGAGCATTGCCCCCGATCGACAACCGAGATATTGACCAGGGTACGATTCTTGAACCCAAAGATATTCGCAACGCTACTGGTCAACGAGATTTCCAACTTCGGATGCCGCGCCTTGATCTCCTGCGGCAGAGGCTTCACCACGAACAGACACCTGCTCTGCAAAGGGGTCTTGAACTTGGACATGGGATCCGGGAGGAGCGCCGCGCTCGACTCAAGATAGCTGTCGCGGAGCGACCGAGCCCCCAGATCCGATTTGATGCTGTGTATAGAGTCCCCCGGCGACCGGACCGGTAGGATCTCGATCACATCGCCGACGTTCACTCCCAGGTCGCTGAACGCCGCCTGGTTGAACAGGATCTCCTCCCGGGAGAAAGTCTCATCGTGGACCCAGAGAGAGCATTGGCGGCGTTCTAGGCTGGCTGATGACAGCCGGATGGGTCTCTCGTCCAGCGTGGCGTGGACATTTTGATGGCTGTGCTCCTCATTGTAGAGAGCCTCCGGTGACTGCGTCTGAGGGAGGGAGTCTACCCTGGGCGCGCTCACCTGTCTCAGGTGGGAGCGCTTCATCGGCCCACGCAGAGCCATTCTCTACATTCACAAGGTGGATGTCATTTCACTTCATCAGTGTCACGTGTTATCATCGATAGACCATGGACCTTGCATTGGTGCCAGGTTAGTTAGAGGTTATCATTTCATGACCTGATCCCCAGAGTGGATACCCGGTGCCACAGACCTATCTTCCGGGAATGAGAGTCACGTGAGCCTTGACCATTATTTATGCCTGAGGCAGAAACGTCACCTGCGCGCACCACGTGAAAAGCCTGCCAGAAATGCCGGAGGCATTAGGTGTGATAGAAAGTAAGGTTGGCTCAGTCTCGGCTCTTCCCTCCTATGGTTGAGTGTTCCAGGTTCCAGCCACCAGCTGAGACTAAGGTAATCCTGACTCGAGAACCTTCTGCATGGCTAGCTACAGCCTATCTACAGGAGCGGTCAGAGTGACAATAACCACGGCGGTCTAGTCTAAGATAATGAATCTCTTTTAGCGCGCCAACTGCCATGTGACTATCTAGGCAGTGGTTGCCTCACATGGGGTGCATTAGACTACGGTACGGAGTACCCTAGTAGCTGACCTTCAAATTTGCCCACCACGGCTCTACCTCTCTAGATACCGAGCCACTATCTAATAATGTACACTTGTACAGACTTCCCGCCGTCGGCTCTGTACCAGGGGTGTTGTTGACGACTCGCAGTTTCTGACCAGAACCATTTCGTTGGACAATACCGGGAGCGCTACCTACTCTTCATCCACGGCACTAACCGATACCAGTTTTAGGTACTCCAACTCGGTACTCGTCCCTCGTCCGTCATACAGGCTCACAGCCGTTTAAACGAGTCACCGCCGTTTAGACCTTGGGGTAATCTTCAGACTTGTCTAATAATGCCGGAATTGCTTCTGGGAAGCCTATGATAGGAGCACGGTAGTCGCCTGGCTGTACAGCAAGGTTACTGCCAGTGGAATGCTTGTGTGAGATGAATAAGGCATTCTTGCATATGTGGAATTGCCAGATACTATCATATTCAACTGCACCATACTCAAACTAGTAAATAGGGACCCAAATTAAGGGAGTTGTTGCAGCCTAGACACCTGAAATGGACTTTGGGAGGAATGAAGATCGGGCGTGGATACCAAACAAGGAAAGAGCCTCGAACCACTAGGGCATTTAAGGCAGTGATTACCGGACAGATACTCGATGAGGCATGGGGACAATCTCATACCTGCCTAAACTGGCGTAACTCGACGCATGCAGAAAAATAAACAAAAAATCATCATCATCATCATAATAGCAATAATATACCTATCTAGATGTATAAGAGTAGATCTCTGCAACAAAAATGACCTCTTGTGCCTCCAATTTTCAAGATTTTGGGAGTGGATGTATTCGTCAGAAGTGCAGGAACAGGTGAAGTAGCCTGTCTGTCGATATACCGCCAGACGATAATGACTTGGAAATTACCGGAACTCCAACGGAGCCCCTCCCCAATGCCATTCGCCAGTCACCACTATCACTAACTCAGTATCAGCCTAACTGGTCAGTACCCTAGTAAGTGGATGATTGACGCCATGCGTCTACCTCGTGACCAGGGAGAGCCACCCAGGGACGGTGGACCTAGAACGATAGTTCCCATCTAGTTTCACGGAAATGCTGTAGCTTTTCGATTCATTGGGGGCCATGGAAGAATGTCGAAATAAGCCCCAATCAGAGTCAGAAGCGCCGCGCTGTATGACGACACCTTGCAGCTGGCGTGCGAAAGTACCTTCCTTATTTTCCCCGTGGCACTCACCGTATGGATACTAGTGCGCCGAACTGGACAAATGGATCGTACTCATCATACCATCTCGAAATTAGTCCACAGTGACGGGTTCTGTTGTACACAAGGGAAAAAAAATTGAGAGCCGGCTCTCGTCCGATAGGCCAGGGGAAAAGGAGATATTACCGTATAGAACCTCGGGTTGTCACTTAGTTTCGACCCATGCAACTTCTGGTCATATGGAACTGGAAAGGAGGAAAACTGACGGGCGGCGGTTTGCCAGTTTTGGGGATCTGGCTAATAAACTCTCGGGCTAGAAGGACCTTACCGCTGCCACGGATCTCTGTCCCAGCAAATAACAGGAGACGGAACGGTGGGGATAGGCCCACTATCAATGTAAGGACTAAGAAATTGGTCTTACTGCTTTTGATTCTCGTCCCATCTCGCCGGGTCCTCCCAAAATAGGGAAAAGAAAAAGAAAAACAATGCGCTAAAGATACCACAGTCCACAGCCCACAGGCTGTGAAATTGGCGGTATGATGACGCTGTTTCCCCAACATAATACGGCCTGGACCGCTGCATTACATGGGTAAGCAAAGGTGAGGCCCTTGGGTACTTGTCTTGCCTTGGGCACCAAAGGTTAGTGTAAAGTATAATTCAGGTACGAATCAGTCGACACGTCGGTTTCTCAAATGCCTACACCTATCGAAGTGCAGGGGGCTGCGGCAGGTATGAAGCCTGCATCGCAACTGAGGTAAAAGAGGAAGCTGGAGGAAAGAGCAATAGTAAAGGGCGGAAAAAGAACAGTCTCCATTCGTCATTGGCAGCGCCGAAAAACTGATTATCGTGTTAATGAATTGTATTAGTACTCTGGCGTACTGAGCTCAACTTAGTCCGATCATCAGCAACACATCTTAATGAGAGTCACTGCGGCATCAAGCCAAGTGTCACAATAATAAACAATGACGCTCACTGAACTGAATAAGGTTTCGAAGACGTTCGTTGGAAAGAGCGGAGTGGGAAACTGTGGCTCATCGAAGACGAAACTCCTCCTTCAGTAGTTGCACTGTTGCACGGGTCTTCTAGGCGTTTAGCGCATACAATGAGCGGAGGCTTCCGGCATACCATCGAATACCGAAGAGATCTTAGAAAGATCCGAGTCTATTGAAAGTTGACACCATAGTTCTATAGGAGTAGTGGTATGTATCTTCCGCAAGGCGAGACTCGGTAAACGCCCGAATCTGAAAGGGTCGTTCATTCCGCATAATATTCATTGCACGACCACTCCTGGAATATTGGCGGGTTGACAAAGAACGATGTGCGTTGCAGAGACCCAATGCTCCATGGAATGGGTTGACCCTGCCGAGATAAAGGATGGCAGGTGGTTTGTGCTCGGATGGATGTCTCCATGCGCAGACGCCTTAACATAACGAATGACTGCAACGAGTCAGCTGCGGCTCACGTGTATAAAGGCACACAATGCTGAGACCCGGTTGCTATAGGGTCAATTTTTGAGGTGCTCTGAAAAGGCTCCAAGGTCAAGCTGTGGGGCATATTGAGACATGAGATCTCTGCAAACGAGCCACGCTCTTGCAGAAGATTGATCGTTTGTCGACATTTCTGATAACCAGCGAGTGGCTTTGGAAACTTGCTCTAGCAGTCGGTTGTATCTGATGGTGCCCACTTCTGCCAAAAGTAATAGTTGAGTTAAAAGGACGGTGGTTGACTGCATCAGATAGTGCAAAAAGCACCACCAGGGTGAGACACGGTAGACCCAGGAAGGGTCGGGTATTGTAGGAAGAAGATCGAGCATCTGCGCCGCAAAATCGACACACAAAGTCGCCATCGTCTCGCACGCAACTCCGGGTGGCTCTGACCCTGGAGCCTGCCGAGTAAGGCGGCTAAGACAGGGTTGGGCTATTATGATCTTGGTGCTGTAAAAGCGAAATGCCAAGTTCAACCTCTGCCGCTCGAATACACGGGCGCCGGTCTCGAAGTGAAATGCAGGCGAAAGCCTGGACAGCCAAACGTCTGCCTTGGAATTGAGTGCAGCGACGGCTAGCTCAATTTCACGCCACGGTTTTCGAGCGACTCCTGGAGCATACAGAGTGTCAACAGACTCTCGCAGTATCATTCCTAACTCGACATTGTGGAGAAAGAACAGCGAGATATTGGGTGTTAGTGACTCGATGGCACTGGACGCAACTTGCTCACATTCTGTATTCGCGTTGGACAGGTGGTGGTCAGATATCTCCGGTGTCGACGCCGTTTCCGCCGTTGCCTTGCCCAGAGCTTCCATGAAAAGGCCCCGAGCCTCGTGATCAGCAATCAGTTGAACCACTCGATCATCAGAAAAATCTTCCTCTTTGAAAGGTACCGGCGGAGGAGTTGTGCGGAATTCATCGCTACTGCTCGGTGGGCGGCCAGTCATCACACACAGTGAGATATCCAACATGAAAAGGGACCACCAGACTCGATAACGAGTCTCCTTAGATACATGAGCAATTGTATTACTCTCACTTCGAAGGTTCAATCCCATCGTAACAGCGGAACGTAAGGAAATGCCACATATTCTCCAAGACCTGGATATTGTGAGGAGGCTTACGTCAGGCTTGAAACTTGAAATCGAAATCGTGCCGTAGTATGGAAAACTTACCGGTTCACCTGTCCCACAGATAGCAGATAGAACGAAGTAAGACCTTCCACCTGCACCTGCTGAAGATTTGGATGATCCAGCAGAGCAATGTCACTCATGCTGAGTCGCCATGCTCGCGAGAAGTATAGTGTTTCATCGTCCGTCACACCCCCGTTGGTCCCCTGCGAATAGCGAGAACATCTTGCGCCGATAGCGAAAACCAGATTGAGTACTGCCATCCATCTCTTCCCTGGGCGTACGTGAGGACTAGAGTAGAACGACCTGTACTGCCTCAAAAAGACAAGTTTGCCGATAATCGGAAAGGAAGGGTGGACAACTTGGAAATACTCGTCCACGAGCTGATCAGCCACCGTTTGCGGGGGCCGTTGCGAGAGATCGATATCATCCAGTACAGTAATATCCGAATCATCTAGGAAAAAGTTCGCAGAAGCAACCGACTGACGATCTGAATCATCTCTCGACCCAACGGAGATCTGCTCGAGCAGTCTTTTCAATCGGTAAATCCAGGCAATCTCAGAATGTTCGCCGACGAAGCCCATGGCTTGAATTTTCTCATCGCGGTTGAAATCCTCGCTGGTGTAATCCAAAGCCCCCAGCGAGAAGACTGGAGTAGAAGCAGCGGGGCTTGAGACACGAACAGCATCAGATAATTTAAGAGCCGGAGATGGCGTTGCAGTTTGTTGGCCAGAGAATTGGTCGTTGTCCTGGTTTTGCTGTGATATCCGTCAGTCCCGAACAAAACATGGCAGCGTAATGGAATGTTCTGACTTCGTTCAGGACCTGCTCAATATATTGCGCAGATTGCGGTTCCAGCTTTGGATAAATATCGCGCAACAAAGCCTCGTAGACTTGAACTTGGTTCGTCAGCTCACTGAGCTGCCTATAACCCACTGTCAGAAATCTTCTTAGAACAACGAGATGACAAAAACGCACTTGGCCATCTTCTCTCGCTTCCGGTCGCCATACGAGCAACGGATGCCCGACTCCTGGCATCTTTGACAGGTCGGGCGATGGCCGCTACACTTGGCTTTCTGTTCACGACAGTTTTCGCAGGCCCGACTGACTCGTCCGCTGCTGGTCCAATTACTGGGGTTTGCTGACCGGGGTATGGCAACTTTGGAGTTCAAGGATCGTTCCCCAGCGCCGAGTCGGGGGCCTGCGGGGTTCTCGACATAGCTAGGGACCGGTTCATAATTGATCTGAGGCCCAAAGTGTGCCTGTGGGAACTGAGACGATGTCCAGTCACTGTATGCAGGCTCATTCTCCTGGAAATCCGATGAAGATGGATAGGATCCATATGAGAAAAAAGGAGGACGATTAGGGTCCGTCATATTCTCAAGGATGAGAAAGCTACCTGAACAGCGCCCCCCCCTTCGCCCAACCTTCAATAATAGGCGACGTGGTTTGTGAACACGCGCTAGCCCAGAGCAGGTTGTGGAGCAAAGAAACGATGCAGGTCACGGCAAAGGAGAAGAGATCTCACAGCCGTAAGAATAATAATAATATGCTCGATGCCCAGCAAACTAGAAGAGAACAGACCAGACCGTTTGGACTCTGGTTGAGACATTCACGCCCACTGAAAGACGGATTGTGGTAGGCTGGAGTTCATTGCCGTGGTCTTTTGGCGCCACAGGGCGGGCGGGAGTCGGCTAGCATCCGACCTCAACCTGTCATTGTACACATCATGATTCATGAGTATCCCTAGGCGATTCGCTCAAAACGAAATGCCTGCCCAAAGGTCCGGGACCCAAAATAAGTAAAAAGAAAATAAGAAGAGGTCGAAGAACAATCGGGAAGAAATTTCTAAATCATTTCCTCCCATTGCCCTTTTTTGCCACCTCGCTGACTTATGGCTCCCAGCGGCTGAGCCAATTCGTTCACATTATCTGATGATCTTCATGATCTCGTCAGTGATGGATACCGCTCCTGTTCCTGATTGATTAATAAAAATCTTGTCATGGAGAAAAGCGATCATCATGACACAGCTGCGTGTCGCATTAGACGCACTTGTGCCAACTTTTTTGAGGATGGGGTATATCACTGGCGATTCTTGGAAACTGATTACTCTCGCAGTTTGACGGGTTATCTCGATCTACTCGGACGACTGACCAAGGCCATGCGTGAAGCTGTGAGTGTAGCGTTACGCACCTTTCGAGTTGGCTTGCGTGTCATCCAGACAAACGACTACGAACCCTCGGCAAAGTCGCATGGCAAGGTGTCCGAGAATCGAAGTTGAGTGGAAGTTAGAGAACTTCCGAGAGGGAATCACCAAAATTTTCGAGCAAATGTCCAGAAGATGTCGTCTCAGCGACTTCTCATAAACTGGGCCTCAAGCGGAAGCTTTTCAGCGCGGTCCTAAGAATAATTCTCAGGGGCTATGAAGCGATTGGCTGCTACTATCGTCCCAGGGAAAGACATTGATGTTTACCTGGGGCGAATGACCGCAAGTTGTTGGTTTGCGAGGTTGTTCACCGATTCTAGGCCTTAGCCCATACTGACAATGCAAACCTAGGACATCATGCTCCTTCAGCCGTGCGATATTCTCGAAATTCGAATTCCGTTTGACCTTTCCTTCAACAAACCTATCAAGCAGTGTTATTAGATGCGGACGAGCGGTATGGGACCTCAAGCGTTGGAATCATGCTCATAACAATGCCAATCGTGGTGAAGGGAACCAGACGAGGATAGAGTGGCTCCCCCAACTAATGGAAACGATAATATAAGCCGGTCTCGATCACGATAGAGGCTGTCGTTTGTCACTATTACCGAAGCACCCGCAGCAGAGCAAATACGAAGTGATAAAACTCGTTCAGCCGCGAGGTGCATCAAGCCGAATCCGCACTCTGATTCTGTCCGCCATGACGATTTTGTCACTAAATCAACCGCTTCCCTCTGGGCCAGATTTTGGGTTCATTTCGGAGCTTGCAGGGGTGCCAAAGGAGTACGACACGAAGATATTGGGATACTGAGTTGCCATCACTATTATGTATCTCACAGCGGTCAAACAGGAGAATCTTGGTCGGTGACGGTCATATGTGTCGCTCTAGTGGGGAGCAGTCACAGAACTCGTTTCTTCTCTGACACACTTCTCTTCCGGCCATGAGATTGACGATGTTTAGCGAACAAACCAGTATGGAAGGACAATCGAGAGTCGAGGGTCGACCAGGATATGCGAATGTGAGGGATCGAGGAAGGTGCGATCTTGCGGGATCGGCGCAGCACAGCATGATCCACGATATGTAGGAATCACAGCCGGACAGAAAATGGTGTCAACCGGTGAAATATGCATGCTGCCCGAGACAACGGGTCAGCCTAGATCGCAGGGTCTCGTTTAGCGCTTGAGCTTTCGTGACGCGGACGGCAGCGGATTTAGCAGCGAAAAGCAGATGACCTTATCGAGATCGGTACGCAGTATGGGCCGTTTGACGAGGACAGGATTGTGGAAGAACGATCGGCGATGCCTTTTTCCCTGGGACGGTTGAGCCGCACTCAGGTAGGCATGAGTGTCAACAGACTAACAAACTCGCATAATGAGCAGACTACGGATCAACAATGCCCGTTAGCAAAGTGAATTCTTCAGTGCCAAATTTAGTGCCTACCCATCTCCTGTCGCTTAAAGCCCAGAATTCCCAACTGACGCGTTCTCGGAGTTGCACGCACTGACCGGTTGTTTGTCTTCTTAACTGAGGGACAGGCGTGTGGCATGAAAAATCGTTGATGCTGATCATCGATTCCATCAATTTCCAACCATGACTCGACTTCACGTATGATCGTAAGGCATTTGTTGTCATGACTGGCTGCTGTTGCCACTTCCGCCTAGGTCACACCCCAGTGGCAAACTGACGGGGCCTACCAGTGATGATCTCTGCGGTCAATCATTGAAGCGTTGCGGAGACCGTCCGTACCCAGTGGTACGATGGACACGGGGACTTTGACTGGGGAACATTGTAGGAGACGTTAAGCGAAAAGAAAGCCTTAGAGAACCGATCGTTGTGGAGCGACTTTGTATGAGGTCATGACATGATGTCAGAGCGGCCTGACTCGAGGCTAAA
The DNA here is from genome assembly GCA_014281905.1 of Aspergillus hiratsukae. Lineage (NCBI taxonomy): Eukaryota > Fungi > Ascomycota > Eurotiomycetes > Eurotiales > Aspergillaceae > Aspergillus > Aspergillus hiratsukae. Next base: position 96,459 of record JACBAD010002040.1, read on the forward strand.
TCGATGGTACAGGAAGCAGTCCATGTTCCTGAGGGTCCCCATAATATTGTGAGTTGGGAAAGGCATGAGTGAAGAAGTATTAGAAAGGACCCCTATTGCTATCAGAGGTTGGGAATTCTATCCTGGCCACGTCGATGAGCCAGCGGGAAGAAGAGAAGGGTTGAAGGATCCCGTCTAGCCGTCTCTCCACTCTAATTATTGGCACTGGAGAAGAAATCCGACCGATGCTAATATTTACCGTGGGCCTGCGGTCTTTAACTGACCAACAGAATTTCCCTCACATCTAACTTTCTATTGTCTTTCCTTGGGACGCTTACGCGTGTGGGTTATCTTCAAAAGGAAATTCTGTGCACTCGACTCTCTCCTAGTCTCAAAACCAATGGATTCGGTCTACTGATCACCCTCTGGCTCTTTCGAAGCCTTCCTAGTCCTGCTTACTGTAGCAACCAGGCCAGTTTCTCGCGCTCTCAACCGGCGTTTCTCATCTTCTGCTTTTTTCCCGCCAAACTATCCGGTGACTCGAAATTGAATGTCTTTTGAAAGATGGGTTCTTTCCCAGGCAGGATAGGTTTGGTGGCTCTCAACATTCGTTCTCGCCGGATGGTGTTCTAGAAATCGTCCTCTTGACCCCTTCATCCCCTTGCGAGGGTGTGACTGTCATAAGAAGATGACTGATCGGCCGCTTGAACTTACCAACGTGGCTCAGCTGACCTCCAGAAGCAAAGAGACGCGTCTCTGCAAGATCTCCCGTCGTCTATGCAGGCATAATTTCCGCTCTCACGCACACACAACCAAGACATGCACCTACGCCAGATTCGTTTCGATCATGATCATAATGCCGCCTCCTAGTCTCTAAGCAGTCCATGGGCCTTCCTAAAGGCTCGTTCGATGTTACGTGGCGATAGCTCCCGTCATTGGGGCCAGTGAGGACTCGAATGACGCATACTACCAGTCGAGACTTCTTAAAACATATGTCTGTCGAAGAAATGAAGGCGACTTGGGTGCCCCTGGCAATGCAACCACTAACTGAAGCCTCTGAATACGGAATACGGGATGATGAATTTAGACATTGGAGTTCGCCATCGGTCAGTCTCGACAGGACGGACTCGCGACGGTATTGTCTGGGGTCCACATCCCTTTTTGCATTACTCAAGTCACGGAGTCAAAAGATTTTACAGACTGTTGGTGGGCACAATATGCTCGAAGAAGCGCCGCTGGGTCCTTTGACGCCCCGGTGCACTTGAAACACAAGAAGAACAGGAAGAGGTAGGTGTCCAAGCACTGTGACTAGCAATACAGCATACTGGACTGTAGAATCCCTTTCCGATACGAGAATCGTGAATATTTTGGAAGAGTCGGCCTCTTCTCACTTCCCAGAACAGAATCAACTCGTACAATTCTCCCGACAGTGTCTGGCCTGGATCCAGTGTCTACTTCCTCATCCAACGGATTTAAGTCACACACTTTCTTGCTTTCCCTGACGTGCACCTGCAACTACACGGCGCATCCTTTGCAATTCCCTGGACCGCATCCTCATTGTACGTATTATTATCTTCCTGCCAGACAAACGATGCAGCTCTCTCCCTCCTCGGTCAAGATACCCGTTGAACTTAGCGCAATGGGTATCATTATTAGGTTGAACTTTGCCCGGGATGGCCAGCCTCTGCTGCTCGGGAGGAGGATATACAAATGTAGATGGCTACTGAAGGTCGACAATGTGATTCAGAATAACGCGCCTTACGGGAATACCTCATTTGAACCGTTCCAACGCACCTTCTGCCGTGTGGCCCAGAGGAGGTTCCAACTGGGGTCGATGTCGAACGTGAGTATAATTGCTATAAGCATTTGCCAGCTTTCATCCTATACCCATCCATTGAAACTCAATTATGGACAGAGGTCCTAGGGGTGGTATCTCGCACACATCTAGCATTCAAATCCGCTTCAATTCATGAGAAGTAACGCCCACCACGCTGAGTTATACTCCATTTCTTGCGTGCTTTTCCCTCCAGATAAACCTTAGCAACCAGATAGAGTCATTTAGAAGGAAGTGCAATAATATCAGTCGTATACATTCGTTTTCATCACAAAAGGTACGTGAACGTTACTTCGATATTGTAAGTAGACATCGCAAACTAGGTTCCTCTGATTGGTCAAAGAGTACGTTTAGTTCGGCGAGTGCAGCCGAAATCTTGGCACTCTGACACACACCACCAAGCGGCCTCAAGCAAGTTCAGGATCTGATGCTAAGAGCTTTGAAAACGCGCTGTCACACTATCTGTCAGGCTGTCACACAGATTCTATTGATTTCGATCAAAGTGGTCGAAGTGTCATGACCCATGAACCGGCGGAAGGACACTCGCAGCGCGGAGGCAGACGAATCCTCCAAGCGGAGGAAGTTCATTGCGTGCGTCAATCCCTCTTGGCCAAAGTATGACACTAACTCTTTCTTGATGACTACTTAGTTGCCAGCGCTGTCATGTCCATAAAATCAAGTGCTCTGGAGAGCTTCCATGCGCCAAATGCCGCATGGTGGGTCGCGAAGACCAGTGCACGTATACCCCAACGCGATCGCCAGGTCAAAGTGAGCGAAAGGTATGCGAGGGACAGTCCTTGATAAATTGCAGTTTCCTAACTACGTTCCAGCTATCTGGAAAGTTTGATATCGGAGAATCGACGTTTAAAGGAGCAATCGACTCCCTCGGCAAACTCGGCCGAACCGACCCATGACGCCGAAGCAAGTGAATCACGACTCACAGAGCAGCCAGATGAAAGCAATACAAGTGTCCGTAACCCATTGATCGGTGACCGTGCATGGTTCCATCCATATGATCCATCCGCGCCACCTATCTTCATCGGCGAGGCAGCCTGCACGGCTTTTGCTACTCGGTTCCGTCGTTTTCTGACCGATAGTAACACGACACCTCATATTCCTCGAATGCAGTATGTCAAGGAAGCGAATATCGCAGCGGCCAACGAGGCGTATGTACAGTGGCCGAGCATTCAGCAAGCCCGACTTCTGGTGAAGATCGTGCTGCGCCAGATTGGATGTCTTTATCATCTGCTACTGCGTAAATCGACCTTAGAGAAGCTCGAGGAAATATATCGCACGGGTGACTTTGACTGCAAGGTCAACCAGTGCAAATTCTTTGCTCTTTTCGCTTTTGGCGAAGCTTATTCGATCCGCACAGAACCTCTGTCCGGGTCGAGGGTGCCAGGGACTTCGTATTTTGCGCGCGTCCTCAGTTTGGTTCAGGTATTGCCAGAGAGAACGAGCATTACCCATTTGGAGACGCTCTTGTTGCTGGTATGTCTCTGGTTCTCACAATCAAGAAGATAACTGATTGTAAAGTCATTGTTCTCCTACTATCTCAATCGACGCCACTCGGCGTATGTGTTGATCGGCAGCGCGATGCGCTTGAGTCTGCAGATTGGCTTGAATCATAACATCCCCGAGTCGCAGCTCATTGACCCTGTCGAGCGGCAACATCGCGTCCGAATTTGGTGGACGATCTACATATTTGATCGCATGTGGGGATCAAAGATGGGAATGCCATCCCAGATCCTTGATGATGATATCCACGTGGACATGCCGTCGAGAATAAGCCCGGCGCAGCTGCACGATGAGCAATTCTCGGACCCGGACTATCAGACGGCCAATATAGAGCTCGCTCGGATTGTCGGCGAAACTATTGCGAAACTCTACAGCCGACGCAAATACAGCGAGACGTTTCTCCAGCGCGTGCAGAAGCTGCTCAAAGCATTGAAGAACTGGGTAGATACACTACCCGAGCATTTGCGGCTGAACGAAAGCGACCCTGAGATGAACACGAAACATATCAGCTCTCTACATCTGGCTTTCAATCAGGTATTTGGCCCCTCCACATCCGGAACAAAAGGTACTGATTTGGACAGTGTGTTATACTAACAACCCGTCCGACACTCCTCCATCTCCTCATCAAGGTCAGCGAGTCCGACGCCCCCACGAACAAGGACAATGCCATCTCAAAACCCGTCTGGACACTGGGTGAAGCGTGCATACACGCAGCCCGTCACAGTCACTCCCTGATACTCACGCGCTACATCAACGGCTCCGTTCCGGTGTTTGGCTATTTTCATGCGCACTACCTCTTTTCGGCTTCTTTAGTACTTGCAATGTCCAGCTTGCTGCCCATCGGCAGCCGCAATGATCTAGGCGCCTTTGAGACCGGTCTGACGGTGCTGCAGTCGATGAGCGAGAACGGCAATCTTGCGGCCTCGGAATTCTACCAGAATCTCGAGCAAGTCAAACACTGCCTCGAACGGTACGGGGACGAACGGCGCAGAAAGGAAGCGAGGGTGAACGGAGCAGAAGCTCTCGGGCCAGGGGGCATCCCGGCCTCTGCCGTTCCAGCGCTGCCTCATACTGATGAAACAGCATTGCAACCGGGATCGGGGTCGATTATCAGAGCAGACAATGAGCTTGAGTTGAACGCGAGCACTAGCCCAGGGTATGCCAATCTAGCGCCAGTTTCGATTCAAGATGCCGCAGTGGGATTCCCGACAGCAGTGACATTCCTGGAGCCGACAATGCAGGACTTTCTCGCGCAGTCGGATTTCGATCTGGGACTGTTGCATTCGGTGGACACATTTATGAACGATACGGAGAGCATGTATACCAGCCATGGCCTATAAGACGGCCACAAAATGATATATGGTCTATACTCTATTGTCTATGGTCTATTGTCTATCGGTCATCACTCGTCAACCGCGCAGCGCAGCGCGATGCAATCTATAGCCCCTTCCCATCTAAATGAAACTTCTCCTCAGCCCAGAGCTGCATAACACTCCCCCAACGCGTGATACAAAACACAAATCCTCCCCCGAGCAGCGACAAGACCACACCTCCAACCAGTCAGTTCACCACCGGAATCAACATCAAAGGAAGTGTCACTCACAGATTGTAAAAGTCCAGCCTACGCCGATCACCTTGACCAGGGGAACAACTGCCGCACTGCTCCCCGCCGAACACAAATACTGCACGATATACTTCCCGCTGATGACCTCCGACCGTCGTTCGGGGATCGCCTCTACACATATCAACATCTCCATCCGGCATCACATCAACCTCACCAGGAAGAAAGGAAAACTCACCAGCAGCATACGTATTCAACCCATTAAACGACCCCATCAGCCCCACACCCGCCCAGAACGCCGCAATGACAGGGACAGCCATCCCCCCAGCGCGCGTCTCCAGCGTCCACCCGTAAACCAGCACCGCGATAGGCAGCACCCCGCACAGCGTGACCAGCCCGCTGTTCAATCTATCCTGCGGGAGACGCAGGCCCCCGCGGCGGGCGATATACCGCTTCACGGTGTGATCGGACAGTCTTCCGCCGAGGATACTTCCCAGGAGAAACCCCGCGCCGGGGGCGAGGTAGAAGAGGCCGCTGACGAGGGCGGAGGTGAGGTTAAAGCGGGGGTTGAAGATCTCGCGGGCGGAGGTGAGGAGGGCGTATTGGAAGATGGCGAGGAGGCCGCATGTTAGATCCTGTTCTGTCAGTGTCTTCTTGTTCATCTTGAGAAGGGGGATACATACGCATAGCAAGACGTTGGGATACAGCCACTGCCGGAAGATACGGACGGGGTTGAAAACGACCAAAACCTCTCGCACGGAGGAAGGGCGTCTCTCGCCTTCGCCTTTGCCCTCGCCTTCTCTCTTCTGGATCTCCGGGACGAAGAGCAGCGAAAGCACGAGGCCTAGTCCGGCCATGGCAACCTGTACCCAGAAGATGATGCGCCAGTGGGCAAAGGTCACCACCAAGCCGCCGATACATGGTCCTATGTCATCAACCATCAACACTTCCAACCTGGCTAAAAGAGAGAGAAGTATACATACCGAGAGCAGGCCCCGTCACCGACCCAACCATAAAGAACCCAACCGCCGTCCCCCTCACCCTCTATCATCCATCAGCACAACCCTTTCACCCACCCAATAACCAAAAGTAAAAGGAATGAAATAACCCACAGGCTCAAAAATATCCGCCAAAATAGTCTGCCCCTGGACCATAAACGACGTCCCCGTTAACCCCCCCAACACCCTACACACCGTAAACCC